>JACCGJ010005716.1:0-49371 GCA_013407085.1 Atriophallophorus winterbourni
TCTGATTGGTTCAAACATTGTCGATCTCAGATTGGTTTAAATCGTTACTAGTTTTTGGACTAAAATATTAAGCATTAACAGCTCTGATTGGCTCAAACATTGTCGATCTCAGATTGGTTCAAATCCTTTGTAGTTTGTGGACTGAAATATTCAGCATTGTCAGCTCTGATTGGTTCACACATTGTCGATCTCATATTGGTTCAAATCGTTACTAGTTTTTGGACTGAAATATCAAGCATCAACAGCTCTGATTGGTTCAAACATAATCGTTCTCAGATTGGTTCAAACCGTTTGTAATTTTGGTCTCAAACATCGATCATTGTCAGCTCTAATTGGTTCGAACATGGTCGATCCCATGTTGGTTCAAATCGTTTGTACTTTTTGGACTAAAATATTGAGCATTAACAGCTCTGATTGGATCAAGCATCATCGATCTCAGATTAGTTCAAAACGTTTGTAGTTTTTGATCTGAAATGTTGGACCTTGTCAGCTCTGATTGATTCAAACATTGTCGACCTCAGATTTGTCTGAAACGTTCGTAGTTTGTGGACTAAAATAACAAGCATTGTCATCTCTGATTGGTTTAAACGTTGCCGATTTCAGATTGGTGCAAAACGTTTGTAGTTTCTGACCTGAAATGAAGGGCATTGTCAGCCCTGATTGGTTCAAACGCTGTCGATCTCACATTGGTTCAACACGTTTGTAGTTTTTGGACTCCAACATTAGCCATTGTCCGTTTTGATTGTTTTGAACATTGTCGACCTTATATTGGTTCAAGAGCTCTGTATTTTGTTGACTGAAAAATTAAGCATGGTTAGCTCTCATTGTTTCTAACTTTGTCGATATCCGATTGGTTTTGAACGCTTGTAGTTTTTCAACAAAAATAATAGGGAATGTCATCTCTGATTGGTTCACACATTGTCGATCTCAAATTTGTTCAAAACGTTTGTAGTTTGTGGACTAAAATAACAAACATTGTCAGCTCTGATTGGTTCAAATATTGCCGATTCCAGATTGGTGCAAAACGTTTGTAGTTTCTGACCTGAAATAAAGGGCATTGTCAGCCCTGATTGGTTCAAACGCTGTCGATCTCACATTGGTTCAAAACGTTTGTAGTGTTTGGACTGAAATATTAACCATTGTCAGCTCTGATTGGTTCAAAAATTGTCTATCTCAAAATTGTTGGAAACGTATGTAGTTTTTGAAATAAAATGTTGAGCATTGTCAGCTCTGATTGGTTTAATATTTGTCGATCTCAGGTTGGTTTGAATCGTTTGTAGTTTTTGGACTCATATATTATGAATTCACAGCCCCGATTGGTTCAATCATTATCGATCTCAGATCGCTTCAACTCGTTTGTAGTTTTTTGACTGATATATTAAGAATTACCAGCTCTGGTTGGTTCGAACACTGTCGATCTCAGATTGGTTCAGAGCATGTGTAGTTTGTGGACTTAAATGATAGGCATTATCTGCTCTGATTGGTTCGAACAATCACGATCTCAGATTAGTTCACAACGATTGTATTTTTTTCGACGGAAAAATAAGGCAATGTCAGCTCTGATTGGTTCAAACATTGTCGATTTTATATTGGTTCAAAACGTTTGTAGTATTTAGACATAAATATTAAGCATTGTCAGCTCCGATTGGTTCAAACATTGTCGATCTCAATTCGGTTCAAAACGTTTGTAGTTTTTAAACTGAAATATTGTGCACTGTCAGCTCTGATTGCTTCAAACATTGTCGATCTCAGATTAGTTCAGAACGTTTATATTTTCTAGACTCAAACATAAGGCATTGTCAGCTCCTATTGGTTTAAACATTGTCGGTCTTATATTGGTTCAAACGTTTTGTAGTTTTATGGATACCAATATTGAGCATTTTCAGCTCTGAATGTTTCAAACATTGTTGATCTCAGATTTTTCCGAAACGTTCTGTAGTTTTTTGACTGAAATATTAGGCATTATCAGCTCTGATTGTTTTAAACATTGTCGATACCAGATTGGTTTCAAAACATTCGAAATTTGTTGACTAACATAACAAGTATTGTCAGCTCTGATTGGATCTAACAATTTCGATCTCAGATTAGTTTGAAACGTTTGTAGTTTTAAGGCTAATATATTAACCATTGTCACCCGTAATTGGTTCAAGCAATGTCGATCCAAGATTGGTTCAAAACGTATGCAGTTTTTGAACAGAAATAATCAGCATTGTCAGCTCTGATTAGTTCAGACATTGTCAACTTCAGAATGGTTTAAACCGTTTGTAGTTTTTGGACTGAAATATTAAGCATTGACAGCTCTGATTATTTCAAACATTGTCGATCTCAGATTGGTTCAAAATGTTTGTAGTTTTGGACTTAAATATTAGGCATTGTCAGCTCTGATTGGTTCGAACATTTATGATCTCAGATTAGTTTACAACGATTGTATTTTTTTCGACGGAAAAATAAGGTAATGTCAGCTCTGATTGGTTCAAACATTGTCGATTTTATATTGGTTCAAAACGTTTGTAGTATTTAGACCTGAATATTAGGCATTGTCAGCTCTGATTGCTTCAAACATTGTCGATCTCAGATTACTTCAAAACGTTTGGACTGAAATATTAGGAATTGTCATCTCTGATTGGTTCAAACATTGTCGGTCTTATATTGGTTCAAACGTTTTGTAGTTTTGTGGACTGAAATATTAAGCATTTTCAGCTCTAAATGTTTCAAACATTGTTGATCTCAGATTTTTCCGGGACGTTCTGTAGTTTTTTGACTGAAATATTAAGCATTATCAGCTCTGATTGGTTCAAACATTGTCGATACCAGATTGGTTCAAAACATTTGAAGTTTGTGGACTAAAATAACATGTATTGTCAGCTCTAATTGGATCTTAAATTTTCGATCTCAGATTGATTTGTAACGTTTGTAGTTTTAAGGCTAATATATTAGGCATTGTCACCTGTAATTGGTTCAAGCAATGTTGATTTAAGATTAGTTCACAACGTTTGCAGTTTTTGGACAGAAATAATCAGCATTGTCAGCTCTGTTTAGTTCAGACATTGTCAACTTCAGATTGGTTCAAAAGGTTTGTAGTTTTTTAAATGAAATATTAGGCATTGAGAGCTCTGATTATTTCAAACATTGTCGATCTCAGATTGGTTCAAAACGTTTGTTGTTTTGGACTGAAATAATAGGCATTGTCAACTCTGATTGGTTCGAACATTGTGGATATCAAATTGATTAAAATCGTTTGTAGTTTTTGGACTGAAATATTCAGCATTGTCAGCTTTGATTGGTTCAAACATTGTCGATTTCAAATTGATTACAAATGTTTATAGTCTTTACCTGAGATATTAAGCATTTTCAGCTCTGATTAGTTGAAACATTATCGATCCTAGATTGGTTCAAAAATTTTGTAGTTTTTTAATCGGAATATTAGGCATTGTTAGCTCTGATTGGTTCAAACATTTTCGATTTTATATTGGTTCAGAACGTTTGTAGTATTAAGCCTCAAATATAAAGCATTGTCAGCTCTGATTGGTCCAAACATTGTCGATCTCAAATTGGTTACAAATGTTTATAGTATTGGACTGAGATATTAGGCATTTTCAGCTATGATTGGTACAAACATTGTCGATCTCAGATTGGTTCAAATCGATTGTAGTTCTTAGACTGAAATATTAGGCATTGTCAGCTCTGATTGGTGGAAACATTATCGATCCTAGATTGGTTCAAAAATTTTGTAGTTTTTAATCGAAATATTAGGCATTGTCAGCTCTGATTCTTTTAAACATTGTCGATTTTATATTGGTTCAGAACGTTTGTAGTATCAAGCCTCAAATATTAAGCATTGTCAGCTCTGATTGGTCCAAACATTGTCGATCTCAAATTGGTTACAAATGTTTATAGTTTTGTACTGAGATATTAGGCATTTTCAGCTATGATTGGTACAAACATTGTCGATTTCAAATTGGTTCAAAACGTTTGTAGTTTTTGGACTGAAATCTTAAGCATTGTCGGCTCAGATTAGTTCAAACGTTGTCGACCTTAGATTGGTTTAAAACGTTTGTTGTTTTTGGAATGAAATTTTAGGCATTGTCAGCTCCGATTAGGTCGAACATTGTCGAGCTCAGATTAGTTTAAAACGTTTCTAGTTTTAGACTGAAATATTAAGTATTGTCAGCTCTGATTTGTTTGAACATTGTCGTTCTCAGAAAGGTTCCAAACGTTTGTAGTTTGGACTAAGATATTAAACATTTCCAGCTCTGATTGGTTCGAAGATTGTGGATCTCAGATTGGTTCGGAACGTTTGTAGTTTTCGAACTGAAATATTGAGCATTGTCAGCTCTGATTGGGACAAACATTGTCGATCTCAAATTGGTTACAAATAATTCTAGTTCTGGACTAAGATAATAAACATTTTCAGCTCTGATTGGTTCGAACATTGTGGATCTCAGATTGATTCAAATCTTTTATAGTTCTTGGACTGAAATATTGAGCATTGTCAGCTCTGATTGGTTCAAACATTGTCGACTTCAAATTGGTTACAAATGTTTATAGTTTTAGACTGAGATATTTAGCATTTACAGCTATGATTGTTACAAACATTGTCGATCTCAGATTGATTCAAATCGATTGCAGTTTTTAGACTGAAATATTAGGCATTGTGAGCTCTGGTTGGTTGAAACATTATCGATCCTAGATTGGTTCAAAATTTTTATAGTTTTGTAATCGAGATATTAGGCATTGTCACCTCTGATTGGTTCAAACATTGTCGATTTTATATTAGTTCAGAACGTTTGTAGTATTAAGCCTCAAATATCAAGCATTGTCAGCACTGACTGGTCCAAACATTGTCGATCTCAAATTGGTTACAAATGTTTATAGTTTTGGACTGAGATATTAGGCATTATCAGCTATGATTGGTACAAACATTGTCGATCTCAAATTGGTTCGAAACTTTTGTAGTTTTTGGACTGAAATCTTAAGCATTGTCAACTCAGATTAGTTCAAAAGTTGTCGACCTTAGATTGGTTCAAAACGTTTGTTGTTTTCGGTATGAAATTTTAGGTATTGTCAGCTCTGATTGGTTCGAACATTGTCGTTCTCAGAAAGGTTCCAAACGTTTGTAGTTTTAGACTGAAATATTAAGTATTGTCAGCTCTGATTTGTTTGAACATTGTCGTTCTCAGAAAGGTTCCAAACGTTTGTAATTTGGACTAAGATATTAAACATTTCCAGCTCTGATTGGTTCGAAGATTGTGGATCTCAGATTGGTTCAAAACGTTTGTAGTTTTCGGAGTGAAATATTGAGCATTGTCAGCTCTGATTGGAACAAACATTGTCGATCTCAAATTGGTTACAAATAATTTTAGTTCTGGACGGAGATAATAAACATTTTTAGCTCCGATTGGTTCGAACATTGTGGATCTCAGATTGGTTCAAATCTTTCATAGTTCTTGGACTGAAATATTGAGCATTGTCAGCTCTGATTGGTTCAAACATTGTTGATTTCAAATTGGTTACAAATGTTTATGGTTTTAGACTGAGATATTAAGCATTTACAGCTATGATTGGTACAAACAATGTCGATCTCAGATTGATTCAAATGGATTGTAGTTTTCAGACTGAAATATTGAGCATTGTCAGCTCTGATTGTTTGAAACATTATCGATCCTAGATTGATTCGAAATTTTTGAAGTATTTAAATGGAAATATCAGGCATTGTCAGCTCTGATTGGTTCGGAAATTGTCGATTTTATATTGGTTCAAAACGTTTGTAGTATTTAGACTCAAATATTAGGCGTTGTCAGCTCTGATTGGTTCAAACATTGTCGATCTCAAATTGGTTACAAATGTTTATAGTTTTAGACTGAGATATTAAGCATTTTCAGCTATGATTGGTACAAACATTGTTGATCTCTGATTGGTTCAAGTCGATTGTAGTTTTCAGACTGAAATATTGAGCATTGTCAGCTCTAATTGGTTAAAACTTTATCGATCCCAGATTAGTTAACAAATATTGTATTTTTCAAACTGAACTATTAGGCATTGTCAGCTCTGATTGGTTCAAAAATTGTCGATTTTATATTGGTTCAAAACGTTTGTAGTATTTAGACTTAAATATTGAGCATTATAAGCTGTGATTGGCTCAAACATTGTCCATCTCAATTCGGTTCAAAACGATTGTAGTTTGTTAACTGAAATATTGTGCGCTGTCAGCTCTGATTGCTTCAAACATTGTCGATCTCAGATTAGTTCAAAACGTTTGTAGATTTGGACTGAAATATTAGGAATTGTCAGCACTGATTTGTTTGAACATTGTCGATCTCAAATTGGCAAAGAACCTTTGTAGTTTTGGACTGAGATAATAAGCATTTTCAGCTCTGATTGGTACAAACATTGTGAATGTCAGATTGGGTCGAAACGTTTGTAGTTTGAAACCTAAAATAATGAGCATTGTCAGCTCTGTTGGGTTCAACCATTGTCGTTCTTCAATTGATTCGAATCGCTTGTAGTTTTTGGAATGAAATTTTAAGGATTAACAGCTCTGAATGGTTCAAACATTATCGATCTCAAATTGGTTTGGAACGTTCGTAGTTTTCGAACTGAAATGGTATGCCTTGTCATATCTGATTGATTCAAACATTGTCGATCTCAGATTGGTTCAGGAGGTTTGTAGTTTGTGGACTACAAAAATAAGCATTGTCAGCTTTGATTGGTTCAAACATTGTCGATCTCAGATTGGTTCATAACGTTTGTAGTTTTCGTACTGAAATATAAGGCAATGTCAGCTCCGATTGGTTCAAACATTGTCGATCTCAAATTGGTTCAAAACCTTTGTAGTTTTTGGACTGAAATCGCAAGCATTGTCAGCTCATATTAGTTTAAACTTTTTCGACCTTAGATTGGTTTGAAACGTATGTAGTTTTTAAAATGAAATTCTAGGCATTTTCAGCTCTGATTGGTTCAAACATTGTCGATCTCAGATTGGTTCAAAACGTTTGTAGTTTTAGACTGAAATAATAAATATTGTCAGCTCTGATTTGTTCGAACATTGTCAATTTCAGAAAGGTTGCAATCGTTTGTAATTCGGACTAAGTTATTAAATATTTTCAGCTCTGATTGGTTCGAACATTGTGGATCTCAGATAAGTTTAAAACGTTTGTAGTTTTTGGACTGAAATATTGAGCATTGTCAGCTCTGATTGGTTCAAACATTGTCGATCTCAGATTGGTTCAAAACGTTTGTAGTTTTTGAACTGAAATATTGAGCAATGGTAGCTCTGATTGGTACAAACATTGTCGATCTGAGATTGGTTCGACATGTTTGTAGTTTCTAAACAGAAATATCAGGCCTTGTCAGCTCTGATTGGTTGAAACATTATCGATCTCAGATTGATTCAAACATTTTGTAGTTTCTTGACTGAAATATTAGGAAATGTCAGCTCTGATTGTTCAAACATTGTCGATCTCAGATTAGTTCAAATCGTTTGTAGTTTTCGGACTAAAATATTAGGCATTCAGAGCTCTGATTGGTTCAAACATCATCCATTGCAGATTGGTGCAAAACGTTTGTAGTTTTCGAACTAAAATGTTAGGCATTGTCAGCTCTGATTGGTTCGAACATTGTCGATCTCAGATTAGTTCAGTACGTTCGTATTTTTTTCGACTGAAAAATGAGGCAATGTCAGCTCTGATTGATTCAAATATTGTCGATTTTATATTGGTTCAAAACGTTTCTAGTATTTAGACTCAAATATCGAGCATTGTCAGCTCTGATTGGTTCAAACATTGTCGATCTCAAATCGGTTACAAATGTTTATAGTTTTGGACTGAGATATTGAGAATTTTCAGCTCTGATCGGTACAAACATTGTCGATCTCAGATTGGTTCAAAACGTGTGTAGTTTTTAGACTGAAATAATAAGCATTGTCCGCTCCGTTTGGTTCAAACATTGTCGATCTCAGATTCGTTCGATTTGATTGTAGTTATAGGACTGAAATTTTGAGCATTGTCAGCTCTGATTGGTTGGACCATCATCGAACTAAAATTAGTTCAAATCGTTTGTAGTTTTTGGACTCAAATATTAGGTATTCAGAGCTCTGATTGGTTCGAATATCATCCATTTCAGATTGATGCAAAACGTTTGTAGTTTTCGAACTGAAATATTGGGCCTTGTCAGCTCTGATTGGTTCAAACATTGTCGATCTCAGATTGGTTCAGAACGTTTATAGTTTGTGGACTAAAATAATAAGCAATGTCAGCTCTAATTTCTTCATACATTGTCGATCTCAGATTGGTTTGAAACGTTGGTTGTTTCTGGATCGAAATATAAAGTTATGTCAGCACTTATTTGTTCGAAAATTGTCGGTGTCAAATTTGTTCCAAACGTTTGTAGTTTTGGACAAAGATCTCGAGGATTTTTAGCTCTGATTGTTTCAAACATTGTACTTCTCAGATTGGTTCAAATCGTTTGTAGTTTTTGAACTAATATATTAAGCATTGTCATCTCTGATCGATTCAAAATGTTTGTGGTTTCTGTACGAAAATATTAGGCCTTGTCAACTATGATTGATTCAAACATAGTGGCTCTCAGATTGGTTCAAAATGTTTGTTGTTTTTCGACTAAAATATTAGGCATTTTGAACCAATCTGAGATGGAAAATGATTGAATTAATCAGAGATGACAATGCTCAATATCTCATTTGAAAAGCTACGAACATTTTAGACCAATCTGAGATTGACAAAGTTTCAATCAATCAGATCTGACAATGTCCAAAAACTACAAACCTTTCGAACCAATCCGAGAAGTACAATTTTCGAACCCACGAAAACTCACAATGCTCAATATTTCGATGCAAAAACAAAAAAACGTTTTGAACCAATGTGAGATCGAGAATGTTTAAGCCAATCAGAGCTGACAATGCTTAACATTTCACTTCAAAAACTATAAAGGATTTGAATAAATCCGAAATCGATAAACAATTTTGAACCATTGAGAACTGACAATGCCTAATATATCAGTCCAAAAACCATGAACGATTTGAACCAATCTGAAAGCGAGAATGTTTAAACCATTTACATCTGACAATGCTTAGTTTGTCACTTCAAAAACTACAAACGATTTGAACCAATCTGTAATCGACAAAATTTTCGAACTAATCGGAGCTGACAATGCTTGAAAAATATCAGTCCAAGAACTACAAACTTTTTGAACCAATCTGAGGTCGACAATGTGTGAACCAATTAGAGATGACAACGCCTTATATTTTAGTAGGAAAACAACAAACATTTCAAACCAATCTAAGAGGGACAATGTTTGAATCAATCATAGATGACAACGCTTAATATTTCCGTATCAAAACCACAAACATTACGAAACAATCAGAGCTGACAATGCTCAATATTGTAGTCGAAAAACTACAAACGTTTGAACCAATCTAATAGGGACAATGTTTGAATCAATCAGAGATTACATTGCTAAATTTTTCACTACAAACACTACAAACAGTTCAAACTAATAAGAGCTGACAATGCTCAATATTTTAGTCGAAAAACTACAAACGTTTCAAACCAATCTGAGATGAACAATGTGTAAACCAATCAGAGCTGATAATGCTCAATTTTTCAGTCTAGTAACAACAAAAGTATTTAACCAATCTGAGATCGATAATGTTTGAACCAAACAGATCTGACAATGCCTAATATATCAGTCTAAAAACTACAAACGATTTGAACCAATCTGCGAAGTACTATGATTTAACCAATGAGATATGACAATGCTTAATATTTCAGCCTAGTAACAAAAACGTTTCGAACCAATCTAAGAGCGAGAATGTTCAAACCATTCAGAGCTGGTAATGCTTATTATTTCACTTCGAAAACTACAAACGATTTGAACCAATCTAAAATCGACAAAACTTTCGAACTAATCGCAGCTGACAATGCTTGAGAAATATCAGTCCAAAAACTACAAACTTTTTGAACCAATCTAAGGTTGACAATGTTTGAACCAAATAGAGATGACAATGCCTAATATTTCAGTCGAAAAACCACAAGAATTTTGAACCAATCTGAGAGCGACAATGTTTGAATCAATCATAGATGACAATGCTTAATATTTCCGTACACAAACCACAAACATTTTGAACCAATTAGAGCTGACAATGCTTAATATTCTAGTCGAAAAACTACAAACGTTTTGAACCATTCTGAGAGGTACAATGTTTGGATCGATCAGAGATGACAATGCCAAATATATTTCAGTACAAATACTACAAACATTCTGAACCAATCAGAGCTGACAATGCTCAATATATTAGTCGAAAAACTACAAACGTTTTGTACCATTAAGAGCTGACAATGCTTAATATTCGAGCCGAAGAACTACAAACGTTTTAAATCAATCTCAGAGTGACAATTTTTGAATCGATCAGAGATGAAAATGCCTAATATATCAGTTCAAAAACTACAAACGATTTGAACCAATCTGAGAAGTACAATGTTTGAAACAATGAGAACTGACGATGCTTATTATTTCAGAGCACAAACAAAGAACGTGTTGAACCGATCTGAGAGCAAGACTGTTCAAAAGATTCGGAGCTGACAATGCTAATTATTTCACTGCAGAGACTACAAACGATTTAAACGAATCTAAAATCGACAAAACATTCGAACTAATCGCAGCTGACAATGCTCGAAAAATATCAGTCTAAAAACTACAAACTTTTTTAACCAATCTAAGGGTGACAATGTTTGAACCAAATAGAGATGACAATGCCTAATATTTCAGTCGAAAAACAACAATCATTTTGAATTAATCTAAGAGCGACAATGTTTGAATCAATCATAGATGACAATCCTCGATATTTCCGTACAAAAACCACAAACATTTTGAACCAATTAGAGCTGACAATGCTTAATATTCTATTCAAAAAATACAAACGTTTTGAACCATTTCGAGAGGTAAAATGTTTGGATCGATCAGAGATGACAATGCCCAAATATATTTCAGTACAAAAACTACAAACATTCTGAACCAATCAGAGCTGACAATGCTCAATATTTAAGTCGAAAAACTACAAAGGTTTTGAACCAATAAAAGCTGACAATGCTCAATATTAGAGTCGAAAAACTACAAACGTTTTGAATCAATTTTAGAGTGACAATTTTTGAATCGATCAGAGATGAAAATGCCTAATATATCAGTTTAAAAACTACATACGATTTGAACCAACACGAGAAGTACAATGTTTGAAACAATGAGAACTGACAATGCTTAATATTTCAGTGCACAAACAAGAAAAATTTTGAACCAATCTGAGAGCAAGAATGTTCAAACGATTCAGAGCTGACAATGCTTATTATTTCACTTCAAAAACTGCATACGATTTGAACCAATCGGGAATCGACAAAATTTTCGAACTAATCGGAGCTTAAAATGCTTGGAAAATATCAGTCTAAAAACTACAAGCTATTCGAACCAATCTGGGGTCGACAGTGTTTGAACTAATAAGAGATGACAATGCCTTATTTCTTAAACGGAAATCACCAAACATTTCGAACCAATCTAAGAGGGACAGTGTTTGAATCAATCATAGATGACAAGGCTCAATATTTCAGTAAAAAAACCACAAACATTTTAAACGAATCAGATTTTATTTAAAAAACTACAAACGTTTTGAACCAATCTGAGAGGTTCAATGTTTGAATCGATCAGAGATCACAACGCTTGATATTTCAGTACAAAAACCACAAACATTTCGAACCAATCAGAACTGACAATGCTTAATATTTTAGTCGAACAACTAAAAACTTTTAAAACCAATCTGAGAGGTACAATGTTCGGATCGATCAGAGATGACAATGCCTAATATTTCAGTACAAAAACTACAAGCATTCTGAACCAATCAGAGCTGACAATGCTCAATATTTTAGTTGGAAAACTACACACGTCTCTTACCAATCTTGGAAGTACAATGTTTGGATCGATCAGAGATGACAATGCCTAATATTGTAGTCGAAAAACTACAAACGTTTTGTACCAATCAGAGCTGGCAATGCCTTATATTTCAGTCGGAAAACTACGAACGTTTTGAATCAATCTAATAAGGACAATGTTTGAATCAATCAGAGATGACAATGCTCAATTTTTCACTACAAACACTACAGACAGTTCAAATCATTTAGAGCTGACAATGCTCAATATTTTAGTGAATAAACTACAAACGTTTCAAACCAATCTGAGAGATATAATGTTTGAATCTATCAGAGATGACAATGCTTAATATCGCAGTCGAAAAACTACAAACGTTTTTCACCAATCTGAGATGGACAATGTGTAAACCAATCAGAGCTGATAATGCTTAACATTTAGGTCTAGTAACAACAAAGGATTTGAAACAATCTGAGATCGACAATGTTTGAACTAATCAGATCTGACAATGCTTATTATATCAGTCCAAAAACTACAAACGATTTGAACCAATCTGAGAAGTACAATGATTTAACCAGTGAGAACTGACAATGATGAATATTTCAGTCTAGTAACAAAAAATGTTTCGAATCAATTTCAGAGCGAGAATGTTCAAACCATTCAGAGCTGATAATTCTTATTATTTCACTTCGAAAACTACAAACGATTTGAACCAATCTAAAATTGACAAAAGTTTCTAACTAATAGGAGCTGACAATGCTGAAAAAATATCAGTCTAAAAACTACAAACATTTCGAACCAATCTGATGTCGACAATGTTTGAACCAATTAGAGATGACAATGCCTAATATTTTAGTCGAAAAACAACAAACATTTCGAACTGATCTAAGAGCGATATTGTTTGAATCAATCATAGATGACGATGCTTAATATTTCCGTACAAAAACCACAAACATTTCGAACCAATTGGAGCTGACAAAGATTAATGTTTTAGTCGGAAAACTACAAACGTTTTGAACCAATTCGAAAGGTACAATGTTTGGATCGATCAGAGATGACAATGCCTAATATATTTCAGTACAAAAACTACAAACGTTCTGAATCAATCAGAGCTGACAATGCTCAATATTTTAGTCGAAAATCTACAAACGTTTTGAACCAATAAGATCTGACAATGCTTAATATTTGAGTCGAAAAACTACAAACGTTTTGAATCAATCTCAGAGTGACAACGTTTGAATAGATCAGAGATGAAAATGCCTAATATATTAGTTCAAAAACTACATACGATTTGAACCAATCTGAGAAGTACAAGGTTTGAAACAACAAGAACTGACAATGCTTAATATTTCAGTGCACAAACAAGAAAAATTTTGAACCAATCTGAGAGCAAGAATGTTCAAACGATTCAGAGCTGACAATGCTTATTATTTCACTTCAAAAACTACAAACGATTTGAACCAATCTGAAATTGACAAAATTTTTGAACTGATCGGAGCTGTAAATGCTTGAGAAATATCAGTACAAAAACTACAAAATTTTCGAACCAATCTGAGGTCGACAATGTTTGAACCAATCAGAGATGACAATGCCTTATTTTGTAGTCGGAAAACAACAAACATTTCGAACCAATCTAAGGGGGACAGTGTTTGAATCATTCATAGATGACAACGCTCAATATTTCAGTACAAAAACCACAAACATTTTGAACGAATCAGATCTGATAATGCTTATTATTTTAGTCAAAAAACTATGAACGTTTTGAACCAAACTGAGAGGTACAATGTTTAAATCGATCAGAGATGACAACGCTTAATATTTCAGTACAAAAACCACAAACATTTCGAACCAATCAGAGCTGACAATGCTTAATATTTTAGTCGAAAAACTACAAACGTTTTGAACCAATCTGAGAGGTACAATGTTTGGATCGATCAGAGATGACAATGCCTTATATTTCAGTAACAAAACTACAAGCATTCTGAACCAATCAGAGCTGACAATGCTCAATATTTCAGTCAAAAACTACAAACGTTTTGAACTAATCTGAGAGGTACAATGTTTGGATCGATCAGAGATGACAATGCCTACTATTGTAGTCGGAAAACTACAAACGTTTTGTACCAATCAAAGCTGGCAATGCTTAATGTTTCAGTCGAAAAACTACAAACGTTTTGAACCAATCTAATAGGGACAATGTTTGAAACAATCGAAGATGAAAATGCTCAATTTTTCACTACAAACACTACAAACAGTTTAAACCAATTAGAGCTGACAATGCTCAATATTTTAGTCGAAAAACTACAAACGTTTCAAACCAATCTAAGAGATATAATGTTTGAATCTATCAGAGATGACAATGCTTAATATCGCAGTCGGAAAATTACAAACGTTTTTAACCAATCTTAGATGGACAATGTTTAAATCAATCTGAGCTGATGATGCTTAACATTTCAGTCTAGTAACAACAAAGGTTTTGAACCAATCTCAGATCGACAAATTCTGAACCAATCAGTTCTGACAATGCTTAATATATCAGTCAAAAAACTACAAACGATTAGAACCAATCTGAGAATTACAATGAATCAACCAGTGAGAACTGACAATGCTTGATATTTCAGTCTAGTAACAAAAAACGTTTCGAATCAATTTTAAAGCGAGAATGAATAAACCGTTCGGAGATGATAATTCTTATTATTTCCCTTCGAAAACTACAAACAATTTGAACCAATTTAAAATCGACAAAAGTTCCGAACTAAAAGGAGCTGACAAGGCTGAAAAAATATCAGTCCGAAAACTACAAACTTTTCGAACCAATCTGAGGTCGACAATGTTTGAACCAATTAGAGATGACAATGCCTAATATTTTAGTCACAAAACAACAAACATTTCGGACAAATCTAAGGGCGACAATGTTTGAATCAATCATAGATGACAATGCTTAATATTCCCGTACAAAAACCACAAACATTTTGAAAGAATCAGATCTGATAATGCTTATTATTGTATTCGAAAAACTATAAACGTTTTAAACTAATCTGAGAGGTACAATGTTTGAATTGATCAGAGATGACAACGCTCAATATTTCAGTACGAAAACCACAAACAATTCGAACCAATCAGAGCTGACAATGCTTTATATTTTAGTCAAAAAACTACAAAAGTTTTGAACCAATCTGAGAGGTACAATGTTTGGATCGATCAGAGATGACAATTTCAGTCGAAAAACTACAAACGATCCCTACCAATCAGAGCTGGCAATGCTTAATATTTTAGTCGAAAAACTACAAACGTTTCAAACCAATCTGAGAAGTTCAATGTTTGAAACAATGAGAACTGACAATGCTTAATATTTCAGTGCACAAACAGGAAAAATTTTGAATCAATCTGAAAGCAAGAATGTTCAAATATTCAGAGCTGACAATGCTCATTATTTCACTTTAAAAACTACAAACGATTTGAACCAATTCAAAATCGACAAAATTTTCGAACTAATCGGAGCTGACAATGTTCGGAACGTATCAGTCCAAAAACTACAAACTTTCCGAACCAATCTGAGGTCGACAATGTTCGAACCAATTAGAGATGACCATGCCTTATATTTTAGTCGGAAAACAACAAACATTTCAAACCGATCTAAGAGGGACAGTGTTTGAATCAATCATAGATGACAACGCTTAATATTTCAGTACAGAAACCACAAACATTTTGAACGAATCAGATCTGATGATGCTTAATATTTTAGTCGAAAAGCTATAAACGTTTTGAATCAATCTGAGAGATACAATGTTTGAATCGATCAGAGATGTCAATGTCTAATATTTCAGTACAAAAACCACAAAAATTTCGAACCAATCAGAGCTCAGAATGCTTGATATTTTAGTCGGGAAACTACAAACGTTTTGAACCAATCTGAGAGGTACAATGTTTGGATCGATCAGAGATGACAATGCCAAATATATTTCAGTACAAAGACTACAAACATTTTAAACCAATCAGAGCTGACAATGCTCAATATGTTAGTCGAAAAACTACAATCGTGTCGAACCAATAAGAGCTGTTAATGCTTAATATTTGAGTCAAAAAACAACAAACATTTTAACCAATCTAAGAGCGACAATGTTTGAATCCATCATAGATGAAAATGCCTAATATTTCCATACTAAAATCACAAACATTTTGAACCAATTAGAGCTGACAATGCTCAATATTCCAGTCGAAAATCTACAAACGTTTTGAACCATTCTGAGAGGTACAATGTTTGAATTGATCAGAGATGACAACGCTCAATATTTCAGTACAAAAACCACAAACAATTCGAACCAATCAGAGCTGACAATGTTTTATATTTTAGTCGAAAAACTACAAACGTTTTGAACCAATCTGAGAGGTACAATGTTTGGATCGATCAGAGATGACAATGCCTAATATTTCACTACAAAAATTACAAGCATTCTGAACCAATCAGAGCTGACAATGCTCAATATTTTAGTCGAAAAACTACAAACGTTTTGAACCAATCTGAGAAGTACAATGTTTGGATCGATCAGAGATGACAATGCCTAATATTTCAGTCGAAAAACTACAAACGTTCCCTACCAACCAGAGCTGGCAATGCTTAATATTTCAGTCGAAAAACTACAAACGTTTTGAACCAATCTAATAGAGACAATGCTTGAATCAATCAGAGATGACAATGCTTAGTTTTTCACTACAAACACTACAAACAGTTTAAACCTATTAGAGCTGAAAATGCTCAATATTTTAGTCGAAAAACTACAAACGTTTCAAACCAATCTGAGAAGTTCAATGTTTGAAACAATGAGAACTTACAATGCTTAATATTTCAGTGCACAAACAAGAAAAATTTTGAACCAATCTGAAAGCAAGAATGTTCAGAAGATTCAGAGCTGACAATGCTCATTATTTCACTTCAAAAACTACAAACGATTTGAATCAATTCAAAATCGACAAAATGTTCGAACTAATCGGAGCTGACAATGTTCGGAAAATATCAGTCCAAAAACTACAAACTTTCCGAACCAATCTGAGGTCGACAATGTTTGAACCAATTAGAGATGACCATGCCTTATATTTTAGTCGGAAAACAACAAACATTTCAAACCGATCTGAGAGGGACAGTTTTTGAATCAATCATAGATGACAACGCCTAATATTTCAGTACAAAAACCACAAACATTTTGAACGAATCAGATCTGATGATGCTCAATATTTTAGTCGAAAAGCTATAAACGTTTTGAATCAATCTGAGAGATACTATGTTTGAATCGATCAGAGATGTCAATGCCTAATATTTCAGTACTAAAACCACAAACATTTCGAACCAATCAGAGCTCACAATGCTTGATATTTTAGTCGGGAAACTACAAACGTTTTGAACCAATCTGAGAGGTACAATGTTTGGATCGATCAGAGATGACAATGCCAAATATATTTCAGTACAAGAACTACAAACATTTTAAACCAATCAGAGCTGACAATGCTCAATATTTTAGTCTGAAAACTACAATCGTGTCGAACCAATAAGAGCTGACAATGCTTAATATTTGAGTCAAAAAACAACAAAAATTTTAACCAATCTAAGAGCGACAATGTTTGAATCCATCATAGATGAAAATGCCTTATATTTCCATACTAAAACCACAAACATTTTAAACCCATTAGAGCTGACAATGCTCAATATTTCAGTCGAAAATCTACAAACGTTTTGAACCATTCTGAGAGGTACAATGTTTGGATGGATCAGAGTTTACAATGCCAAATATATTTCAGTACAAAAACTACAAACATTTTGAACCTATCAGAGCTGACAATGCTCAAAATTTTAGTCGAAAAACTACAAACGTTTTGAACCAATAAGAGCTAACAATGCTCAATATTTGAGTCGAAAAACTACAAACGTTTTGAATCAATCGCAGAGTGACAATTTTTGAATCGATCAGAGATGACAATGCTCAATATTTCAGTGCACAAACAAAAAACGTTTTGAACCAATCTGAGAGCTGGAATGTTCAAAAGATTCAGAGCTGACAATGCACATTATTTCACTTTAAAAACTACAAGCGATTTGAAGCAATCTAAAATCGACAAAATTTTCGAACTAATCGGAGCTGACAATGTTCGGAAGATATCAGTCCAAAAACTACAAACTTTTCGAACCAATCTGAGGTCGACGATGTTTGAACCAATCAGATTTGACAACGCCTTATATTTCAGTCGGAAAACTACAAATATTTCGAATTAATCTAAGAGGGACAATGTTTGGATCAATCATAGATGACAATGCATAAAATTTCCGTACAAAACCACAAACATTTCGAACCAATCAAGCTGACAATGCTCAATATTCTAGTCGAAAAACTACGAACGTTTTAAACCAATCTTAGAGATATAATGTTCGAATTTATCAGAGATGACAATGCTCAATACCGCAGTCGAAAAACTACAAACGTTTTGAGCCAATCTGAGATAGAAAATGTGTAAACTAATCAGAGCTGATAATGCTTAAGATTTTAGTCCAGTAACAACAAAGGTTTCAAACCAATCTCGGATCGACAATGTTTGAACCAATCAGATCTGACAATGCTTATTATATCAGTTCAAAAACTACAAACGATTTGAACCAATCTGAAAAGTACAATGATTTAACCAAAGAGAACTGGCAATGCCTAATATTTCAGTCTAGTAACAAAAACGTTTTGAACCAATCTAAAAGCCAGAATGTTTAAAACATTCAGAGCTGTTAATGCTCATTATTTTACTTCAGAAAACTACAAACGATTTGAACCAATCTAAAATCGACAAAATTTTCGTACTAATAGGAGCTGGCAATGCTTGAAAAATATCAGTCCAAAAACTACAAACGTTTTGAACCAATCTGAGGTCGACAATGTTTGAACCAAATAGAGTTGACAACGCCTTTTATTTTAGTCGGAAAACAACAAAAATTTCGAATTAATCTGAGAAGGACAATGTTTGAATCAATCATAGATGACAATGCTTAATATTTCCGTACAAAAACCACAAACATTTCGAACCGATCAGAGCTGACAATGCTTAATATTTTAGTCGAAAAACTACAAACATTTTGAATCAATCTAATAGGTACAATGTTTGGAACGATCAAGGATGACAATGCCTAATATTTTCCTTTAAAAACTACAAACATTCTGAACCAATCAGAGCTGACAATGCTCAATATTTTAGTCGAAACACTACAAACCTTTTGAACCAATCTGAGAGGTACAATGTTTGGATCGATCAGAGATGACGATGCCTAATATTTTAGTCGAGAAACTACAAACCTTTTGTACTAATCAGAGCTGACAATGCCTGATATTTCAGTCGAAGAACTACAAACGTTTTGAACCAATCTAATAAGGACAATGTTTAAATCATTCAGAGATGACAATGCTCATTTTTTCTCTTCGAACACTACAAACAGTTTACACCAATTAGAGCTGAAAATGCTCAATATTTTAGTCGAAAAACTACAAACGTTTTTAACCAATCTGAGATATATAATGTTTGAATCTATCAGAGATGACAATGCCTAATATCGCAATCGAAAAACTACAAACGTTTTGAACCAATCTGAGATGGACGATGTGTAAACCAATCAGAGCTGATAATACCTAACATTTCAGTCTAGTAACAACAAAGGTTTTGAACCAATCTGAGATCGACAAATTTTGAACCAAGCAGATCTGAAAATGCTTAATATATCAGTCCAAAAATTACAAACGATTTAAACCAATCTGAGAAGTACAATGATTTAACCAATGAGAACTGACAATGCATAATATTTCAGTCTAGTAACAAAAAACGTTTCGAACCAATCTGAGAGCGAGAATGTTTGAACCATTCAGAGCTGATAATGCTTATTATTTCACTTCAAAAACTACAAACGATTTGAAGCAATCTAAAACCGACAAACCTTTCGAACTAATCGGAGCTGACAATGCTTGAAAGATATCAGTCCAGAAAATACGAACTTTTTGAACCAATCTGAGGTCGACAATATTTGAACAGATTAGAGTTGACAACGCCTTATTCTTTAGTCGGAAAACAACAAACATTTCGAACCAATCTAAGTGGGATAATGTTTGAATCAATCATAGATGACAACGCTTAATATGTCCGTACAATAACCACAAACATTTCGAACCAATCAGAGCTGACAAAGCTTAACTATTTAGTCGAACAACTACAAACGTTTTGTTTCAATCAGAGCTGACAATGCCTTATATTTCAGTCGAAAAACTACAAACGTTTTGAACCAATCTAATAAGGACAATGTTCGAATCAATCAGAGATGACAATGCACAATTTTTCACTACAAACACTACAAACAGTTTACACCATTCAGAGCTGACAATCTCAATATTTAAGTCGAAAAACTACAAAAGTTTCAAACCAATCTGAGATATATAATGTTTGAATCTATCAGAGATGACAATGCCTAATATCGCAGTCGAAAAACTACAAACGTGTTGAACCAATCTGAGATGGACAATGTGTAAACCAATCAGAGCTGATAATGCTCAAAATTTCAGTCAAGTAACAACAAAGGTTTTGACATGATTAAACCGAACATAGCGACAGTGCTTGATACAGTTCAAATAATTAAACAAATCAATTGAGAGGACAATGTTTGAACCAATATAGCTGACAATGCTCAATATTTCAGTCCAAAAACTACAAACATTTTTAACCGATCTGAGATGTACAATGTTTGAACCAATCAGAGCTGGCAATGCCTAATATTTTGTCCCAAAAATAACAAACGTTTTTAACTAATTCGAGATCGAGAATGTTTAAACCTATTTATGCTGACAATGCTTAAAATTTCATTCGAAAAACTACAAAACGTTTTGAACCAATTTAAGATCGACAATATTTATACCAATCAGACCTGAAAATTATTGATTTCTCAGTCCAAAAACTACAAACATTTCGAACCAATCTAAGATCGACATTATATGAAACAATCAGAGCTGACTATGCTCAATATTTAAGTTCAAAAACTACAAACGTTTTGTACCAATCTGAGATCGACAATGTTCGAACCAATCAACGCTGACAATGCTCAATATTTCAGTCCTAAAACTACAAACCGTTTGAAACAATATAAGATCGACGATGTTTAAACCGATTAGAGCCGACTTTGCTTAAACATTTAGTCCACAAATTACAAAAGATTGTAACCAATCTGAGATCGGCAAGGTTTGAATCAATCAGAGCTGACAATGCCTAATATTTTAATCTAAAACTACAAACAGTTTGAACCAATTTGAGATCGACAATCTTCGAACCAATCAGAGCTGACAAGTCGTATTCTATTAGTTCAAAAACTACAAACGTTTTAAACAAATCGGAGCTGAGAACGTTTCAATATTTCAGTCCAAAAACTACAAACGTTTGGAACCAATCTGAGATCGATAATGTTTGAACCAATCACAGATAACAATGCCTAATATTTCCGGTTAACCACTACAAACGTCCTAAACAAATCTGAGATCGACAATGTTCGAATCAATCAGAGCTGACAATGCTCAATAATTCAGTTCAAAATCTTCAAACGTTTCAGGCTAATATGAGATCGACAAAGTTTGAACTAAACAAAGCTGACAAAGCCTAATATTCTATTCCAGAAACTGAAAACATTTTGAAAAAAAATCAGATCGACAATTTTCGAACTATTTAAAGATGACAATCCCTAATATTTCAGTACATAAACTAGAAACGCTTCGAACCAGTATGAGATCGACAATGTTTGAACCAATCGGAGCTGACAGTGCTCAAAATTTTAGTCCGAAATCTACGAACGTTTTGAACCAATCTGAGGTCGACATATTTCGAACCAATCAGAGCTGACAATGCCTATTATTTTAGTCCCAGAACTACAAACGTTTTATACCAATCTGAGATCGACAATGTTTGATTCCAACAGAGCTGACAATGCTCAATATTCCAGTTCACAAAACAATAAACCTTTCCAACCAGTATGAGATCGACAATGTTTAAACCAATCAGAGCGGTCAATGCCTAATATTTGAGTACAAAAATTACAAAACGTTTTGAACAAAATAAAGCTGAGAATGCCATATATTCTAGTCTACAAACTATAAACGTTTTGAACTGATCTGAGATTACCAATGTTTGAACCAATCAGAGCTGGAAAATGCTTAATATTTCAGTCCAAAAACTAGGAACGTTTTAAACAAATCTGATATCGACAATGTTCGAACTAATCAGAGCTGACAATGCCAAATATTTCACTTTAAAAAACTACAAACGATTTACACCAACCTATAATCGACAAAATGTTTGAACCAATCGAAGCGGACAATCCTTGATAATTCACTCGAAAAACTACAAACGTTTTAAACCAATCTAATATCGACAAGGCTTGAATCATTCACACCTGACAATGCCTAATATGACAATGAACCAATCAGAGCTGACTATGCTCAATAATTCGATCCAGAAATTACACACGTTTTGAACCAAACTGAGATCGACAACGTTTGAGCCAATCATAGCTGACAATGCTCAATATTTCATTTGAAAATCTACAAACGATTCAAACCATTCTGAGGTCGACAATGTTTGAATCAATCAGAGCTGACGAAGCTTGATAATTCAGTCTAAAAACTACAAACATTTTAAACCAATCTGAGCTCGACAATGTTTGAACTAAACAAAGCTGACAATGCATAATATTTTAGTCTAAAACTCACAAACATTTTTGAACCATTCAAAGCTGACAATGATTAATATTTTAGTCGAAAAACTACAAACGTTTAGAACAAATATGAGTTCGACAATATTTGAAATAATCATAGCTGACAATGATCAGTATTTCTGTTCAAAAATTTCAAACGTTTCACATCAATCTGAGATCAACAATGTTTGAACAAATCAGAGCTGACAATGCTCAATATTCCAGTCCAAAAAAACTACAAACGTTTAAAACCAATCTGAGATCGACAATGTTTGAACCAATCAGACCTGACAATCCTTAAGATTTCATCATAAAAACTGCAAACGTTTTGAACCAATCTGAGATCGACAATGTTTAAACCAGTCAGAGCTGACAATTATTTATATTTCATTCCGAAAATTACAAATGTTTTGAACCAATCTGAGGTCGACAATGTTTGAACCAATCAGAGCTAACAATGCTTTATATTTCAGTCCAAAAACTACAAATGTTTTCAAACAACCTAAGGTCTACAAAGTTTGAACCAATCAGAGCTGACAATGCCTAATATTTCAGTCCAAAAACTACAAACGTTCATAACCAATCTGAGATCGACGATTTGTTATCCAAGGAGAGCTGACAATGCTAAATATTTCAGTCTAAATACAACTAACGTTTCGAACCATTCTGAGATCGACAACGTTTGATCTAATCCGAGCTAACAATGCGTCATATTTCAGTCTAAAAACTACAAACGTTCAGAACCGATCTGAGATCAACAATTTGTTATCCGATCAGAGCTGACAATGCTGACTGCCGACTGCGAAACACGTTGGAAAAAGGTGAAGCAGTTTCGCCTGTGTTTCAAATACCTGAAGGCTGGTCATGACATAAAATCTTGTCGTGACACAAATTCATGTCAGGTCGTTGGCTGTAAGGCTTCTCACCACACATTGCTGCATTGGGAACCTGAGGTCCAGTCTCACGTTGAAAGCAAAACAGTGAGCATGACGAACTGTGGGCAAGTTGTCTCTATGGGGGTATTACCTGTTCGCTTGGTAGGACCTGGAGGTTCTTTGGAAGCATACGCATTTCTTGATTATGGTTCTGATACGACAGTCGTTTGCCGTGAAGTCGCTGAAAAACGTGGACTTGAGATCCAAGCTTCAGAAACTCGCATTGAGACGATGAACGGTACAATGTCCGCTCGCGAGCTTGCTAGTGAGTTCAAGTTGGAATCGCTTAATGGACTGGAGATAATTGACATCAACAAGGCTTTGGTCGTTGATAAAATCATGCCCTTTGCGAACATGCGGCCTCGTTCAAAATTAGCAGGTCGATGGTCCCATCTCAAGGATGTGGTATTTGAGGAAACTGACCGTAAACGCATAGTTATCTTGATTGGATGTGACATCCCGGAAGCACATTGGGCAATCGAACAGCGATTGGGGGCTCGGAAACAGCCATACGCTGTGAAAACCCTACTCGGTTGGGTGTTGTTGGGACCTACGAACTATAGAGCGCATAAAACAGCCCTGGTCAATCTGCTCTCTGGCGGAGTTTGTGAGATAGAATCGCTGTTGAGAAGAACGTACGACTCGGAATTTGAAGATTCGAGTTGCATTAGGAACTCCCCTTCCGTCGAAGATAAAAAGGTATTTCAGCTAGTGGAGGAAGAATCAAGGCTAGTCGATGGGCATTACGTAGTACCTCTTCCCTGGAAGGATAGTGTCCCCAAACTTGCCAGTAATCGGTCAGTCGCGTTCAAAAGGATAGAAAGTCTGAGAAGGCGTTTCCTAAAAGATCCTGAATTTTGTCTAAAATACACAGAAGTGTTGAATGCCAACGTGACCAAAGGGTATGTAAGGAAGGTTGGACCGTATGTTGCCGAGAGTAATCGGCCCTTGTGGTATCTACCTCATCACGCTGTGTTGAACCCCAAAAAACCAGAAAAACTTCGGGTAGTACTGGATTGAGCTGCCAAATTTCATGGGTTTTCACTGAACGATATGCTGTGCCGAGGCCCTGATACAACAGCGAATCTGGTTACCGTGCTTTTGCGCTTCAGGATAGGTCACGTAGCTCTAGCTGCAAACATTGAAGAAATGTTCATGCAAGTTAAGGTACCTGACAAAGATCTATCGGCATTACGATTTCTGTGGTGGGATGATGCGGATGTCGAAAAAGATCCGGTCGAATTTGAGATGACAGCTCATCCATTCGGAGCTACGTCTTCCCCATTCTGCGCCAATTATGCTCTTCGAAAGACCGCAATGGATTTCGCCGGTGATTATGATGAATTTACCCAACGTGCTGTTATGGAAAATTTTTATGTTGATGATTGTTTGGTATCATTTGACTGCTCTATTGTTGCCAAGAAATTCGTTGACCAATGTCGACATATGCATTCTCGAGGCGGCTTCCATTTAAGGAAGTGGGTGTCAAACGATAAACGTTTGTTAAAAGACCTGCCGAGTTCAGATTGTGCCACATTTACGGTCAATATGATTAATTGATACGATCATGTGCATGGAGCATTGGGTTTGCAATGGAACGCGGATAGCGACGTCTTTGAATTTCGATTCAACCTACCCGAGAGGCCAATGACTCGTCGTGGTATACTATCGGCTGTGTCATCATTTTACGACCCGTTGGGGCTTTTGTCTCCACTTTGCCTTCCCCCCAAGATGCTACTTCAAAAACTTTGCAAATCGTGTCTTGGATGGGACCAACTTATTTGTGAGGCTGATGAAGTCTGTTGGAACGATTGGTTGCGGTTGGTCAATGTCATTGAAACCGTATCTGTGTCGAGATGTATCAGATGTGCCGATAAGAACTCTCAATGTAACTTTGAGCTGCATATATTCGCCGATGCCTCAGAGACAGGGTACGGTGCTGTAGCATACGCTAAACACATTTCAAGTGCAAAAGAATGTCAAAGCTGTATTCTTTTTGGAAAATCCAGAGTAGCTCCCTTGAAAACTGTCACTGTTCCCCGCCTCGAGCTCAATGCTGCAGTATTGGCTGTACGTGTCAGTGAGTTGTTAAAGGAAGGAATGGCGGAACTTTTCTCTAAAATCTGTTTTTGGACTGATTTGATGATAGTCCTGCACTATATATGCGACACTACTTATAGATTCTCTACGTTCGTCGCCAACCGTCTAGCGATTATACACACGTATACCGATCCATCACAGTGGAGTCATGTGAATTCAGGTGAAAATCCTGCAGACCTGGCTTCAAGGGGCATACGTTCGAAAGTTGAGTTGGAGCGATGGTTGACAGGCCCTGTTGTATGACCAGAGCGAAAATTTCTGAACCTGGATACAAACACAGTTCATTCTCCGGAACTAGAATACAAAAGGGTTAATATAACATCGGCAAATAGCTCACTAGAATATGGTTTGAATGCTGTCGTCAACTATCACTCTAGTTGGTCGAAGTTGCTCAGAAGTATTGCATGGCTGACAAGGTTTGTTGATTACCTCAAACTGAAGCCACCGGAGCGGAATTCGTTGAGATCACTGTCTGCAATCACCGTATCTGAACTGCGAAATGCAGAAAGAAAAGTCATCATGTTCGTGCAGCAGGATGTGTTTGCTGATGAGCTTGCAAACTATGAAACGAAACAGAACAAGAAGTGCCTGAGGCATCACAGATTCGCCAAGCTGAACCCGATAGTCCTGGATGGAGTCTTATGTGTTGGTGGACGCTTAAATTATTCCAGCTATCCTGCGGCTTTTCGTACTCCAATTATCTTACCCTCGCGGCATACTGTCACCAAACTCATCATCCGGTATTTTCATGAAATTGAAGGTCATTGTGGCATGGTTCATGTGCAGAATTTAATACGCAGACAATTTTGGATACTCCAAGGGGGTCGCGCAGTGAAAAGGGTGATAGGGAAGTGCACCCGGTGTCGTGAAAGACTGGCGGTCGAGTGTAAGCAGATGATGTCTCCACTTCCATTGGCTCGAATTCAGCAGGGACTGCGTTGTTTTGAATCGGTTGGTTTGGATTATTTTGGACCTTTCCCAGTCAAACGTGGTCGTTCGATTGAGAAAAGGTATGGCTGTGTCTTCACTTGTCTACGTGTTCGAGCAGTTCATATTGAAGTTGCACACACTCTCACTACCGATTCGTTCATCATGGCACTGATGCGTTTCGTTAGCAGGCGAGGGAAACCCGTTGAAATTTACAGCGACAATGGCACGAATTTTGTAGGGGCCGTTCGAGAGCTGAAAGAGCACATTTGAAGGCTCGATAACCACGTGATCGCTAATCGTCTGACTGTTCATTATATCCAATGGCACTTTAACCCCCCTAGTTCTAGCCATAGAGGCGGCGTTTGAGAACGTATGGTGCGTTCAATCAGAAATATTTTAAACGCCATAGTAAATGCGCAGACGTTGACGGACGAAAGTTTGCATACTTTTATGTGCGAAGCAGAACGTATATTGAATGATCGACCTTTGGTGCCACCGTCATTGAATAGCCGCGACGATGGACCTCTGACTTCAAACCATCTTCTGTTGATAGGAAGCAACATGGGGATCCCTTCTGATGCTAGTTTACGTGATCGGTATACGCGTCAGTGGAAGCAAGTGAATTATCTCACTGAAATCGTTTGGAATAGATGGATCAAAGAGTATCTCCCAACCTTGCAAAGAAGGCAAAAATGGTTGAAGCCAGTGAGAAACTTGAAAAAAGGCGATGTCGTACTGCTAGTGAGTGACCAAGTCCCGAAGGAAAAGTGGCCGCTAGGGTTGGTGCTCGAATGTAACGATAGTGGAGATGGATTAGTTCGAAGAGTCACCGTGCGCTCATCCGCGGGAATCTTGGAGCGTGACGTTAAGAAGCTATGTTTGCTTGAGGGTGCCGAGTAGTGTAGCGGTAGGGTGGGGAATAGGGTGTACCTGGGATGTCGGGCCCGGAGGCTGGTGCTTAAGGGGGGAGGCGGTTCTTCGGATCTGCTGACCCCAGAAATACCACCCAGCATTCAGTCTGCCGGTTGCATGCGAAGACGAACGTTGATTACACTGAAGGCAAATCTTTTAGGTGGGAGGCGGGTCTTCGGGTCTGCCAACTCCAGAGATACCACCAAACATTTGATCGTCGAGTCGCTATCATGGGTTGCGCAGGTACACGGGTCGGGTAGCCAGGTAGAGGAGAGCCCCGCAGTTCATTGTTTGTGTCTCTACTTGCTTTTCAGATTTTGAGGAATTTTGGTGGGCAGTGTATGAATCCGCGTCGATGTCTAGAAAATTCCTCTTTCGGTCCAGCAAGATCAAACGAACTGAAGACATTTGTTCCCACCCTACACCCGTGTTTCTAATCAAGTTTTTTGTGTCATAATTTTCCAGTGATATTTTTTGTTTGTTCTTCATATTGGAAATAACATTTAAACTAAATTTCAAATCTGTGAGCGTTTTCTTTCCCGAACATTTTTCCTTTGTTTAACTGCACTTCGTCTTCCGCACATTTCGATTTGTCCGTTACCCGTGTTTACCGTTATTGCAAAACGGTAATTTTTTGTGCTCTCAACTGAGTTGTTGGACTTCCGTTTATTGGACGCTTTGGGTTTGCATTGAAACCTGTATTCGATTACCGTTGAGGTTTGTTATATTTTAATTTTTAATCGTCTTTGTCAATATAGTACAGCGTTATTTGACGTATTGTTCTGATTTTTGATTGATTCGTGAACGCTCGTCACTCCCGGTAGAAGATTCTCGTGGCTCGTAGCAGGCAGCTTGTTTCCATGAAAGAAACTATCTTCGGGTGACGATTTGGTCGCTACACTGAGATTGACAATGTTTAAACCGATCAGAGCCGACAATTCTTCATATTTCATTCCAAAAACTACAAACGTTTCGAATCAATCTGAGATCAACAATGTTTGAACCAATCAGATATTTCAATGCTCAATATTTCAGTATGAAAACGACAAACATATTGAATAAATCAGAGTTGACAATGCTCAATATTTCAGTCAAAAAACTACAAACGTTTTGAATCAATCTGAGAGAGACAATGTTTGAATCAATCAGAGATGACAATGCTTAATATCTCAGTCGGAAAAATAAAAACGGTTCGACCCGTCCTGGATTGACAATGTGTAAACCAATCATAGCTCACAATGCTCCATATTTCATTCCAAAAACTACAAACGTTTCGGATCAATCTGAGATCAACAAGGTTTGAACTAGTCAGAGCTGACAATGCTTAACATTTCAGTCTAAAAACAACAGAGGGTTTGAACCAATCTAAGGAGGACAATGTTCGAACAAACCAGAACTGACAATGCTTAATATTTGAGGGCGAAAACAACAAACGTTTTGAACCAATCTGAGATCGAGAATGTATAAACCAATCAAAGCGAAAATGTTTGGTATTTCAATTCCAAAACTACAAACTTTCAAACCATTCTAAAGTCGACAAAATGTTTGAACTAATTGGAGCTGGCAATGCATAAAATATCATCCTAAAAACTACAAACGATTTGAACCAATCTAAGATCGACAATGTTTAACCCAAATCAGAGCTGACAATGCTTAATATTTTAGTCAAAAAACTACAAACGTTTCGAACCAATCTGAGAGAGACATTGTTCGAATCAATCAGAGATGACAATGCTTGATATTTCAGTTCACAAACTACAAACGTTTTGAACCAATCTGAGATCGACACAGTTCAAACCAATCAGAGCTGCCTGATATTTCGGTCCCAGAACTAAAATCGTTTTCAACTAAACTGAGATCGACATTGTGTACTCCAAACAGGGCTGAAAATCCTGAATATTTCAGTTCACGGAACAACAAAGCTTTTGAACTAATATGAGATGAACAATGATTAAACGAATAAAAGCTGACAATGCTTATTAATTCAATCTAAAAACTACAAAAGTTTTGAACCAATCTGAAATCGCCAATGTTTGAACCAATCAGAGCTGATAATGCTTAATATTTCAGTCCAAAAACTACAAACGTTTCAAACTTATCTGAGATCGACAATGTTTGAACCAATCAGAGCTGAAAGAGCTTGATTTTTTAGCCCGAAAACTAGGAACGTTCAATGCCAATCTGAGATCTACAATGTTCAAACCAATCAGAGCTGACACCGCTTAACATTCCAGTGCAAAAAACAACAGACGTTTTGAAGCAATCTGAGATCGACAATGTTTGAACCAATCAGAGCTGACAACGCTTAATATTTCACTTTTAAAACTACAAACCAATTGTACAAATCTAGAATCGACAAAATGTTTGAATCAATCGGAGCTGACAATGCCTAAAATATCAGTCCAAAAACTACAAACGTTTTGGATCAATCTGAGATTAACAATGTTTAGAACACTCAGAGCTGACAATGCTGAATATTGCAGTCGGAAAACTACAAACGTGTCGAACCAATCTGAGAGGGACAATGTTTGAATCAATCAGAGCTGACAATGCTTAATATTTCAATTTGAAAACTACAAACAAATTGTACAAAACTAGAATCTACAAAATGTTTCAACCAATCGGAACTGACAATGCCTAAAATATCAGTTCAAACACTACAAAAGTTTTGAATCACTCTGAGATTGACAATGTTTGGACCAATCAGAGCTGACAATGCTGAATATTGCAGTCGGAAAAATACAATATTTCGAACCGATCTGGGATCGACAATGTGTAAACCAATCAGAGCTCACAATGCTCCATATTTCATTCCAAAAACTACAAACGTTTCGAATCAATCTGAAATCAACAATGTTTGAAATAATCAGAGCTGGCAATGCTTAATATTTCAGTCCAAAAACTACTAACGTTTCGAACTAATCTGAGATGTACAATGATTGGACCAATAAAAGCTGACACCGCTCAACATTTCACTGCAACAACAGACGTTTTGAACCAATCTGAGATGGAGAATGTTTGAACCAATCAGTGCTGACAATGCTTAAAATATCATTCTAAAAACTACAAACGTTTTAAATCAATCTGAGATTAACAATGTTTGAACCAATCAGAGCTGACAATGCTGAATATTTCAGTCCGAAAATTTCAAACGTCTTAAACCAATCTGAATCGACAATGTTTTAACCAATCAGAGCTGACAATGCCTAATATTTCACTTTAAAAACTACAAATGTTTTAAACAATTTTAGGGTCGACAACAAGTTTGAACCGATCGGAACCAGCAATGTTTGAAATATCAGTGTAAAAACTAAAAAAGTTTTGAACCAATTTGAGGAAGACAATGTTTGAACAAATAAAAGCTGACATCGCTTCATATTTCAGTCGAAAAACTACAAACGTTTCGAACGAATTTGATAGCGAAATTGTTGGAATCAATCAGAGATGACAATGCCTCATATTTCAGTAGAAAAAACTACAAATATTTTCAACCAATCTGATCTGACAATGCTTAATATTTCCGTCAAAAAATCACAAACGGTTCGAACTTATCTCAGATGAACAATGCTTGAACCAATCAGAGCTGTCAATGCTTATTATTTCAGTCCAAAAACTAGAAAAGGTTTGAAGCGTCCTGGGATCGAGAATGTTTTAACCTATCAGAGCTGACAGTGCACATTATTTCAGTCCAAAAACTACAGAAGTTTTGAAGCGACCTGGGATCGAGAATGTTCAAACCTATCAGAGCGGACAATGCTTAATATTTCAGTCAAAAAAACTACAAACGTTTTGAACCGATCTAAAATCTACAATGTTTGAACCAATCAGAGCTAACATTGCTCTATATTTTAGTCCAAAAACTACAAATGTTTCAAAATAATCTGAGATCGACAAAGTTTGAAACGATCAGATTTGACAATGATTGATATTTCAGTCCACAAATAACAAACGTTTCAAACCAATCAAAAAATCGACAATGTGTGAATCTATCAGAGCTGACATTGCTCAATATAACAGTCTGAAAACTATGAACGTTTCACACCAATCTGACATCGACAATGTTTATATCAATCAGAGCTGACAATGCTTCATTTTTCAGTCCAGAAACTACAAACGTTTTGAATCAATCTGAGATTGACAATGTTCGAACCAATCAGAGCTGACAATGCTTAATATTTCATTCTAAAAACTACAAATGTTGTGAACTAATCTGAGATCTACAATGTTTGAACCAATCAGAGCGGACAATGCCTAATATTTTAGTCTTGAAACTACAAACGTTTTGACCAAATCTGAGATCGACAGTGTCTGAACCAATCAGAGATGACGATGCCTAATATTTCGGTACAAAAACTACAAACATTTTAAACCGATCTGAGCTGACAGTGCTCAATATTTCAGTCAAAAAACTAGAAACATTTTGAACGAATATCAGATTGACAATGTTTGAACCAATCAGAGCTGACAATTCCTAATATTTTAGTCAAAAATCTACAAAAGTTCTGAACTGTTCTGAGATTAACAATGTTTGAGCCAATCAGAGCTAAAAATACTTAATATTTCAGTCAAAAAACAATAAACAATTTTCAACCAATTTGAGATCGGCAATGTTTGAACCAATCAGAGGTGACAATGCTTAGTATTTTAGTCGAGAGACTCCAAAAGTTTTAAACTAATTTGGAAGGAACAATGTGTGAGTCTATCAGAGATGACAATGCTCGATATTTAAGTACAAAAACTCTAAACGTTGTGAACCCATCAGAGCTGACAATGCTTATTATTTCAGTCGAAAAACTACGAAAGTTTTAAACCAATCTGGGAGGGGCAATGCTTGAATCAATCAAAGATGACAATGCTCAATATTTCAGTCGAAAAACAACAAACGTTTCGAACCAACCTGAGATCGACAATGTTTAAACCATTCAGAGCTGATAATGCTTTATATTTCAGTCCACAAACTACAAACGTTTTGAATCAATCTGAGATCGACAATGTTTGAACCAATCAGTGCTGACAATGCTTAAAATATCATTCTAAAAACTACAAACGTTTTAAATCAATCTGAGATTAACAATGTTTGAACCAATCAGAGCTGACAATGCTGAATATTTCAGTCCGAAAATTTCAAACGTCTTAAACCAATCTGAATCGACAATGTTTTAACCAATCAGAGCTGACAATGCCTAATATTTCACTTTAAAAACTACAAATGTTTTAAACAATTTTAGGGTCGACAACAAGTTTGAACCGATCGGAACCAGCAATGTTTGAAATATCAGTGTAAAAACTAAAAAAGTTTTGAACCAATTTGAGGAAGACAATGTTTGAACAAATAAAAGCTGACATCGCTTCATATTTCAGTCGAAAAACTACAAACGTTTCGAACGAATTTGATAGCGAAATTGTTGGAATCAATCAGAGATGACAATGCCTCATATTTCAGTAGAAAAAACTACAAATATTTTCAACCAATCTGATCTGACAATGCTTAATATTTCCGTCAAAAAATCACAAACGGTTCGAACTTATCTCAGATGAACAATGCTTGAACCAATCAGAGCTGTCAATGCTTATTATTTCAGTCCAAAAACTAGAAAAGGTTTGAAGCGTCCTGGGATCGAGAATGTTTTAACCTATCAGAGCTGACAGTGCACATTATTTCAGTCCAAAAACTACAGAAGTTTTGAAGCGACCTGGATCGAGAATGTTTAAACCTATCAGAGCTGACAATGCTTAATATTTCAGTCAAAAAACTACAAACGTTTTGAACCGATCTAAAATCTACAATGTTTGAACCAATCAGAGCTAACATTGCTCTACATTTCAGTCCAAAAACTACAAATGTTTCAAAATAATCTGAGATCGACAAATTTTGAAACGATCAGATTTGACAATGATTGATATTTCAGTCTACTAATAACAAACGTTTCAAACCAATCTAAAATCGACAATGTGTGAATCAATCAGAGCTGACATTGCTCAATATAACAGTCTGAAAACTATGAACGTTTCAAACCAATCTGACATCGACAATGTTTATACCAATCAGAGCTGACAATGCTTCATTTTTCAGTCCAGAAACTACAAACGTTTTGAATCAATCTGAGATTGACAATGTTCGTACCAATCAGAGCTGACAATGCTTAATATTTCATTCTAAAAACTACAAATGTTGTGAACCAATCTGAGATCTACAATGTTTGAACCAATCAGAGCGGACAATGCCTAATATTTTAGTCTTGAAACTACAAACGTTTTGAACCAATCTGAGATCGACAATGTCTGAACCAATCAGAGATGACGATGCCTAATATTTCAGTACAAAAACTACAAACATTTTAAACCAATCTGAGCTGACAGTGCTTAATATTTCAGTCAAAAAACTAGAAACTTTTTGAACGAATCTCAGATCGACAATGTTTGAACCAATCAGAGCTGACAATTCCTAATATTTTAGTCAAAAATCTACAAAAGTTCTGAACTGTTCTGAGATTAACAATGTTTGAGCCAATCAGAGCTAAAAATACTTAATATTTCAGTCAAAAAACAAGCAACATTTTTCAACCAATTTGAGATCGGCAATGTTTGAACCAATCAGAGGTGACAATGCTTAGTATTTTAGTCGAGAGACTCCAAAAGTTTTAAACTAATTTGGAAGGAACAATGTGTGAGTCTATCAGAGATGACAATGCTCGATATTTAAGTACAAAAACTCTAAACGTTGTGAACCCATCAGAGCTGACAATGCCTAATATTTCAGTCGAAAAACTACGAAAGTTTTGAACCAATCTGGGAGAAGCAATGCTTGAATCAATCAAAGATGACAATGCTCAATATTTCAGTCGAAAAACAACAAACGTTTCGAACCAACCTGAGATCGACAATGTTTAAACCATTCAGAGCTGATAATGCTTTATATTTCAGTCCCCAAACTACAAACGTTTTGAATCAATCTGAGATGTACAATGTTTGAACCAATCAGAGCTGAGAATGCTTAACATTTTAGTCTAAAAACAACACACCTTTTGAACCAATCTAAGATCGGCAATCTTTGAACCAATCAGAGTTGACGATGTTCAATATCTCAGTCAAAAACAACGAACGTTTCGAACCAACCTGAGATCGACAATGTTTAAACCATTCAGAGCTGATAATGCTTTATATTTCAGTCCACAAACTACAAACGCTTTGAACCAATGTGAGAGGGACAAAATTTGAATCAATCAGAGATGACAATGCCTAATATTTCAGTACAAAAACTACGAACGTTTTGAACCAATTTGAAATCGACAATGTTTAAACCAATCAGAGCTGACAATGCTCGATATTTCAGTTCAAAAACTTCAAACATTCCGAATCAATCTTTAGTATACAATGGTTGAACTAATCAGAGCTGACAATGCTTAAAACTTCATTCGAAAAACAACAAACGTTTTGAATCAATGTGAGATCACGAATGTATTAACCAATCAGAGTTGACAATGCTCGATATTTCATTCCGAAAATTTCAAACGTCTTGAACCAATCTGAATCGACAATGTTTTCACCAATCAGAGCTGACAATGCCTAATATTTCACTCTAAAAACTACAAATGTTTTAAACAATATTAGGGTCGACAAAATTTTGAACCCATCGGAGCCGACAATGTTTAAAATATCACTACAAAAACTACGAACGTTTTAAAGCAATTTGAGAAGGACAATGTTTCAACCAATCAGAGCTGACATTGCTTAATATGTCAGTCAAAAAACTACAAACGTTTCGAACGAATCTGAGAGAGACAATGTTTGAATCAATCAGAGATGACAATGCTTAATATTTCCGTCGAAAACCTACAAACGGTTCGAAGTAATCACAGATCGACAATGTTTGAACCAATCAGAGCTGACAGTGCTCATTATTTCAGTACAAAAACTACAAACGTTTCAAAGCGACCTGAAATCGAGAATGTTTAAACCTATCAGAGCTGACAATGCTTAATATTTCGGTCGAAAAACTACAAACTTTTTGAACTGATCTGAGATCTACAATGTTTGAACCAATCAGAGCCAACAATGCACAATATTTCAGTCCAAATCTACAAATGTTTCAAAATAATTTACGATCGACAATGTGTGAACCAATCAGAGCTGACAATGCTTAATATTGTAATGTAAAACTACAAACAGTTTGAACCAATTTGAGATCGACAATGTTTTAACCAATCAGACCTGACAAGTTTTAATATATAAGTTCAAAAAGTACAAACGTTTCGAACGAATCTGAGTTAGACATTGTTTGAATCAATCAGAGATGACAATGCTCAATATTTCCGTCAAAAAACTTCAAACGGTTCGAACTAATCTCAGATGGGCAATGTTTGGACCAATCAGAGGTGACAATGCTTAGTACTTTAGTCGAGAGACTGAAAACGTTTTGAACTAATTTGAAAAAAACAATGTGTGAGTCCATCAGAAATGACAATGCTTGATATTTAAGTACAAAAACTCTAAACGTTGTGAACCCATCAAAGCTGACAATGCTTAATATTTCAGTCGAAAAACTACGAAAGTTTTGAACCAATCTGGGAGACAATGCTTGAATCAATCAAAGATGACAATGCTCAATATTTCAGTCGAAAAACAACAAACGTTTCGAACCAACCTGAGATCGACAATGTTTAAACCATTCAGAGCTGATAATGCTTCATAGTTCAGTTCACAAACTACAAACGTTTTGAATCAATCTGAGATCGACAATGTTTGAACCAATCATAGCTGACAATGCCTAATATCTCAGTCTAGAAACCATAGATGTTGTGAACCAATCCGAGATGTACAATGTTTGAACCAATCAGAGCTGACAATGCCTAACATTTTAGTCTAGAAACAACACACCTTTTGAACCAATCTTAGATTGGCAATCTTTGAACCAATCAGAGTTGACAATGTTCAATATTTCAGTCAAAAACAACGAACGTTTCGAACCAACCTGAGATCGACAATGTTTAAACCATTCAGAGCTGATAATGCTTTATATTTCAGTCCACAAACTACAAACGCTTTGAACCAATGTGAGAGGGACAATGTTTGAATCAATCAGAGATGACATTGCCTAAAATTTCAGTACAAAAACTACGAACGTTTTGAACCAATCTGAAATCGACAATGTTCAAACCAATCAGAACTGACAATGCTTGATATTTCAGTTCAAAAACGTCCAACGTTTCGAATCAATCTGAGATGAACAATGTTTGAACCAATAAGAGCTGACAATGCTCAATATGTCAGTTCAAAGACTACAAACGTTTCAAACCAATCTTTAGTATACAATGGTTGAACTAATCAGAGCTGACAATGCTTAATACTTCATTCGAAAAACAACAAACGTTTTGAATCAATGTGAGATCACGAATGTATTAACCAATCAGAGTTGACAATGCTTGATATTTCAGTCCGAAAATTTCAAACGTCTTGAACCAATCTGAATCGACAATGTTTTAACCAATCAGAGCTGACAATGCCTAATATTTCACTCTAAAAACTACAAATGTTTTAAACAATATTAGGGTCGACAAAATTTTGAACCGATCGGAGCCGACAATGTTTAAAATATCACTACAAAAACTACGAACGTTTTGAAGCAGTTTGGAAAAGACAATGTTTAAACCAATCAGAGCTGACATTGCTCAATATGTCAGTCAAAAAACTACTAACGTTTCGAACGAATCTGAGAGAGACATTGTTTGAATCAATCAGAGATGACAATGCTTAATATTTCCGTCGGAAAACTACAAACGGTTCGAAGTAATCACAGATCGACAATGTTTGAACCAATCAGAGCTGACAGTGCTCATTATTTAAGTTCAAAAACTACAAACGTTTTAAAGCGACCTGGAATCGAGAATGTTTAAACCTATCAGAGCTGACAATGCTTAATAATTCATTCGAAAAACTACAAACGTTTTGAACTGATCTGAGATCTACAATGTTTGAACCAATCAGAGCTAACAATGCACAATATTTCAGTCCAAAAACTACAAATGTTTCAAAATAATCTACGATCGACAATGTGTGAACCAATCAGAGCTGACAATGCTCAATATTTTAATTCGAAACTACAAACGGTTTGAACCAATTTGAGATCGACAATGTTTTAACCAATCCGACCTGACAAGTTTTAATATATAAGTTCAAAAAGTACAAACGTTTCGAACGAATCTGAAATAGACATTGTTTGAATCAATCAGAGATGACAATGCTCAATATTTCCGTCAAAAAACTTCAAACGGTTTGAACTAATCTCAGATCGGCAATGTTTGAACCAATCAGAGGTGACAATGCTTAGTATTTTAGTCGAGAGACTGAAAAATTTTGAACTAATTTGAAAGTAACAATGTGTAAGTCCATCAGAAATGACAATGCTTGATATTTAAGTACAAAAACTCTAAACGTTGTGAACCCATCAAAGCTGACAATGCTTAATATTTCAGTCGAAAAACTACGAAAGCTTTGAACCAATCTGGGAGGGGCAATGCTTGAATCAATCAAAGATGACAATGCTCAATATTTCAGTCGAAAAACAACAAACGTTTCGAACTAACCTGAGATCGACAATGTTTAAACCATTCAGAGCTGATAATGCTTCATAGTTCAGTTCACAAACTACAAACGTTTTGAATCAATCTGAGATCGACAATGTTTGAACCAATCATAGCTGACAATGCCCAATATTTCCGTCAAAAAACTTCAAACCGTTTGAACTAATCTCAGATCGGCAATGTTTGAACCAATCAGAGGTGACAATGCTTATTATTTCAGTCCAAAAACTACACAAGTTTTGAAGCGACCTGGGATCGAGAATGTTTAAACCTATCAGAGCTGACAATGCTTGATATTTCAGTCAAACAAACTACAAACAATCTGAGATGGACAATGTTCGAACCAATCAGAGCTGACAATGCCTAATATTCCTGTCTTAAAACTACAAATGTTATGAACCAATCTGAGATGTACAATGTTTGAACTAATCAGAGCTGATAATGCTCAATATTTCAGTCCGAGAATTACAAACGTCTTGAAACAATCTGGATCGACAATGTTTCAACGAATCAGAGCTGACAATGCCTAGTATTTCGGTCTTAAAACTACAAATGTTTTGAACTAATCTGAGATTAAAAATGTTTCAACCAATCAGATCTGACAATGCTCAATATTTCAGTCTAAAAACTACCAACGTTTTGAACCAATCTGAGATCGATAATGTTTAGACCAATCACAGCTGACAATGCTTGATATTCCAGTCCAAAAATTACAAATGTCTTGGACCAATCTGAGATCGACAATGTTTGGACCAATCTGAGATGACAATGCCTAATATATCAGTCTTAATACTACGAAGGTTTCAAGCCAATCTGAAGTCGACAATGTTTGAACCAATCAGAGATGACAATGCTTAATATTTTAGTCCAAAACTACTAACGTTTTGAACCAATCTGAGATAGACAATGTTCGAACCAATCAGATCTGACATTACTCAATATTTCAGTGTGAAAACTATAAACGTTTTGAACAAATCTGAGATGGACAATGTTTAAACTAATCAGACCTGACAATGCCTAATCTCTCAGTACAAAAACCACAAACATTTTAAATCAATTCGAGATCGGCAATATATAAACCATTGAAAGCTGACTATGCTCGATATTTGAAACCGAAAACTACAAACGTTTAGAATCAATCTGAGATCTACAATGTTTGAAAGAATGAAATTTGGCAATGTTCAATATTTCAGTCCAAAAATTACGAACGACTGGAAGCAATCTGAAAACGACAATGTTTGAACCAATCAGAGCTGACAATGCTTGATATTTCAGTCCACAAACTACAAACCTTTTGAACAAATTTGAGATCGACAATGTTTGAACCAATCAGAGCTGACAATGCTTGATATTTCAGTCCATGAACTAAGAACGTTTTGAACCAATTTGAGATCGCAATGTGTGAACCAATCAGAGCTGACAATGCTTGATATTTTGATCTAAAACTACAAAATGTTTTCATTAATATGATATCGGCAATGTTTGAACCAAACAGATCTGACAATGGTTAACATTTCAGTCTGAAAACTAAAAACGATTCGATCTAATCGGAGATCGACAATGTGTAAACCAATTAGAGCTGACAATGCTTGATATTTCAGTCCACAAACTACAAACATTTTTGAACTAATTTGAGATCGCAATGTGTGAACCAATCAGAGCTGACAATGCTTGATATTTTGATCTAAAACTACAAAATGTTTTCATTAATCTGAGATCGACAATGTTTGAACCAATCAGATCTGACAATGCTTAACATTACAGTCTGAAAACTAAAAACGATTTGATCCAATCTGAGATCGACAATGTTTGTACCAATCAGAGCTGACAATGCTTGATATTTCAGTCAGAGAATTACGAACGTCTTGAACCAATCTGAGATAGACGATGTTGGAACCAATCAGAGCTGACATTGCTCAATATTTCAGTCGTAAAACTATGAACATTTTAAACTTATCTGAGATGGACAATGTTTAGGCCAATCATGACTGACAATGCTCATCATTGCAGTCCAGAACTACGAACGTTTTAAATCAATCTGAGATCGACAATGTTCAAGCCAATCAGACATGACAATGCTGAATCTATCAGTCTAGAAACCACAAACACCTCAAAACAATATGAGATCGGCAATACATGAACAAATCGGAGCTGACTATGCTCGATATTCGAGTCCAAAAACTAAAAACGTTTCGAATCAATCTGAGATCGACAATGTTTGAACCAATGAAAGCTGACAACGCTCAATATTTCAGTCTGAAAATTACAAACGATTAAAACCAATCTGGAAACGACAAGGTTTGAGCCAATCCGAACTGACAATGCTTGATATTCCAGTCCACAAACTAAAAACTACGAACGTTTCAAATCAATCTGAGATCGACAATGTTCAAACCAATCAGACCTGACAATGCCTAATCTCTCAGTATGAAAACCACAAACATTTTAAACCAATCTCAGATCGACAATATATAAACCAATCAGATATTTGAGTCCAAAAACTACAAACGTTTTGAATCAATCTGAGATCGACAATGTTTGAACCAATGAAAGCTGACAATGCTAAATATTTTAGTCGAAAATCTACAAATCGTTTGAACCAATATATGATCGACAATGTTTAAACCGATCAAAGCCGACATTATTTGAACATTCAGTCCAAAAATTACGAACGATAGGAACCAATTTGAGATCGACAATGTTCGAACCAATCAGAGCTGACAATGCTTGATATTTCAGTCCGACAACTACTAACGTTTTGAACCAATCTGGGATCGACTATGTTGAAACCAATCAGAGCTGACAATGCCTGATATTTCAGTCCAAAAACTACAAACATTTCGAACTAATCTGAGATCGACAATTTTTGAACCAATCACAGCTGACAGTGCTTAATATTTCAGTCCCAAAACCACGAACGTTTTGAACCAATGTGAGATCGAAAATTGTTGGACCTATCAGACATGACAATGCTTAATATTCCAGTTCAAAAACCTTAAACGTTTCAAATCAATCTGAGATCGACAATGTTTGAACCAATCAGAGCTGACAATGCTCCATATTTCAGTCCAAAATCTACAAACGTTTTAAACAAATGATATCTGACAATGCCTAATATTTCAGTTTGAAAACCACAAACGTTTAGAACTAATCTGAAATCGACAATATTTGAACCAATTACAGCTGACAATGCTCAATATTTCAGTCCCAAAACTACAAACGTTTTGAACCAATCTGAGATCGACATACCAATCAGACCTTACAATGCTTAATATTTCAGTCTAAAAACTACGAATTTTTCGAACCGATCCGTCATCGACAATGTTTGAACCAATCAGAGCTTTCAATGCTCAATATTTCAGGTAAACAACTACGAACGTTTTAACCAATCTGAAATCGACAATGTTAAAACCAATCAAAGCTGACAATGCCTAATATTCCAGTCCAAAAACACTAAACGATATGAACCAATCTGAGTTCGACATTGTTTGAACCAATCAGAGCTGAAAATGCCTAATATTCAGGTCCAGAAATTACAAACATTTTGAATCAATCTCAGATCGACAATGACTAAAACCATCAGAGCTCACAATGCCTAATATTTCAGCCTAAAAACTAAAAACGTTCTGAACCAATGCTAGATCGAGGATCTTTGTACTAATCACAGCTGACATTGCCTTATATTTCAGTCCAATAACTACAAACGTTTTGAACCAATCTAAAATCGACAATGTATAAACCAATCAGAGCTTACAATGCCTAGTATTGAAGTTCAAAAATTACTAAACATTTTGAACAAATCTGAGATCGAAAACGTTTTGAACAATCAGAGCTGACGATGCTTATCATTTCATTTCAAAAACTACAAACGTTTTGAACCCATGTTAGATCGAGGATCTGTGTACTAATCAGAGCTGACAATGCTTGATATTCCAGTCCAAGAACTACGAACGTTTCGAAAAAATCTGGGATCGACTATGTTAAAACCAATCAGTGCTAACAATGCCCAATACTTCAGTCCAGAAACTACAAACGTTTTGAACCAATTAAAAATGACAATGTTTGAAACAATCAGAGCTGGAAATGCTGAAAATGTCGGTCTAAAAACTACAAACGTTTTAAACAAATGTTAGATCGAGGATCTTTGTACTAATCAGAGCTGACTATGCTCCATATTTCAGTCCTAAAACTACAAACGTTTTGAACCAATCTGAGATCGACAATGTTTGAATCAATCAGAGCTGACAGTGCTCAATATTTTAGTTGAAAAACTACGAACGTTTTTAACCAATCTGAAATCAACAATGTTGAAACCAATCAATGTTGACAATGCTGGATATTTCAAAGAAAAAATTACGATAGTTTTCAACCAATTTGAAATCGATAATTCTTGAACCAATCGAAGCTGACAATACCTAATATTTCAGTCCAAAAACACTGAACGTTTCGAACCAATCTGAGGTCGACAATGATCAAACCAATCAGAGCTGACAATGCTTAATATTTCAGTCCAAAAACTACAAACCTTTTGAACCAATCTGGGATCGACAATATTTCAACCCGTCACAGCTGACAATGCTCAATAATTCAGTGCCAAAACTACAAACGTATTTAACCAATCTGAGATCGATGTTATTTGAACGAATCAGAGCTGACATTGCTTGATATTTCAGCCCAAAAACTACACACGTTTTGAACCAATCTCAGATCGAAAATATTTGAAACAATCAAAGATGAAAATGCCCAATATTTACGTCCAAAAACACTGAACCATTTAAACCAATCCGAGGTCGAAAATGTATAAATTAATCAGAGATTACAAGGCCTAATATTAAATTTCAAAAATTACAAATCATTTTGAACCAATCTGAGATCGAAAATGTTTGGAACAATCAGAGCTGACATTGCACAATATTTCATTCTAAAAACAACAAACGTTTTGAACCAATGTTTGATCGAGGATCTTTGTACTAATCAGAGCTGACATTGCTTGATATTTCATTTCAAGAACTACAAACGTTTTGAACCAATCTGGAATCAACAATGTTAAAACCAATCAAAGATGACAATGCCTAGTATTTCAGTCGAAAAACACTAAACGTTTTAAACCAATCCGAGGTCAACAATTTTCAAAGCAATCGGAGCTTACAATGCCCAATATTTCAGTCTAAAAACACTAAACGTTTCGAACCAATTTGAGGTCGACAATAAATAAACCAATCACAGCTTACAATGCCTAATATTCAAGTCTAAAAACTACAAACATTTTTAACAAATCTGGAATCGACAATGTTTAAAACAATCAGAGCTGACAATGCTTAATATTCCAGTCTAAAAACTACAAACCTTTTGAACCAATCTGAGATCGACAATATTTCAACCCGTCACAGCTGACAATGCTCAATATTTCAGTTCCAAAACTACAAACGTATTAAACCAATCTGAGATCGATAATATTTGAACGAATCTGAGCTAACATTGCCTGATATTTCAGCCCAAAAACTACAAACGTTTTGAACCAATCTGAGATCGACATTGTTTGAAGCAATCAGAGTTGACAATGCTCAATATTTCAGGTAAAAAACCACGAACGTTTTAACCAATCGAAAATCGAAAATATTTAAAACAATCAAAAATGACAATGCCTAATATTTAAGTCCAAAAACACTGAACCATTTAAACCAATCCGAGGTCGAAAATGTATAAACCAATCAGAGCTTACAAGGCCTAATAATAAAGTTCAAAAATTACAAATCATTTTGAACCAATCTGAGATCGAAAAAGTTTAGAACAATCAGAGCTTACAATGCCTAATATTTCAGTCCAAAAACACTAAACGTTCCGAACCAATCTGAGGTCGACAATTATTAAACCAATCACAGCTTACAAGGCCAAATATTCGAATCCAAAAACTACAAACATTGTTAACAAATCTGAGATCGACAATGTTTAAAACAATCAGAGCTGACAATGCTTAATATTTCAGTCTAAAAACTGCAAACGTTTTGATCCAATTTAAGATCAAAAATCTTCGTAATAATCACAGCTGACAATGCTTGATATTTCAGTCCAAAAACTACAAACGTTTCGAACCATTCTGAGATCGACAATGTTTGAACCCATCACACCTGACAATGCTCATTATTTCAGTCTCAAAACTACAAACATTTTGAAGCAATCTGAGATCGATATTATTTGAACCCATCACAGCTGACAATGCCTGATATTTCAGTCAATAAGCTACAAACGTTCTGAACCAATTAAGAATGACAATGTTTGAAAGAACCAGAGCTAAAAATGCCTAATATTTCAGTCCAAAAACACTAAAAGTTTTGAACCAATCTGGGGTCGACAACGTTCAAACCAATCAGAGCTTACAATCCCTAATATTCAAGTCCAAAAACTACAAACATTGTTAACAAATCTGAAATCGACAATGTTTAAAAAAAATCAGAGCTGACAGTGCTCAATATTTCAGTTGAAAAACTACGAACGTTCCCAACCAATCTGAAATCAACAATGTTAAAACCAATCAAAGCTGACAATGCCTAATATTTCAGTCCAAAAACACTAAACGTTTCGAACCAATTTGAGGTCGACAATGATTACACCAATCAGAGCTTACAAAGCACAATATTCAAGTCTGAAAACTAATAACATTTTTACCAAATCTGAGATCGACAATGTTTAAAACAATCAGAGCTGACAATGCTTAATATTTCAGTCTAACAACTACAAACGTTTTGATTCAATGTTAGATCGAAAATTTTCGTAATAATCACAGCTAACAATGCTTGATATTTCAGTCCAAAAACTACAAACGTTCCGAACCAATCTGAGATCGACAATTTTCCAACCCGTCACAGCTGACAATGCTCAACATTTCAGTTCCAAAACTACAGACGTTTTAAACCAATCTGAGATCGATAATATTTGAACGAATCAGAGCTGACAATGCCTGATATTTCAGCCCAAAAACTACAAACGTTTTGAACCAATCTGAGATCGACATTGTTTGAAGCAATCAGAGTTGACAATGCTCAATATTTCAGGTAAAAAACAACGAACGTTTTTAACCAATCTGAAATCGAAAATATTTAAACCAATCAAAGATGACAATGCCTAATATTTAAGTACAAAAACACTAAACAATTCAAATTAATCTTTGGTCGACAATGTATGAACTAATCAGAGCTTACAAGGCCTAATAATAAAGTTCAAAAATTACAAAACATTTTGAACCTATCTGAGATCAAAAATGTTTAGAACAATCAGAGTCGACAATGCTCAATATTTCTTTTCAAGAAAAACAAACGTTTTGAACCAATGTTTGATAGAAGATCTTTGAACCAATCAGAACTGACAATGCTTGATATTTCAGTCCAAGAACTACAAACGTTTTAACCAATCTGAGATCGACATTGTTTGAATCAATCAGCGCTGACAATGCTCAATATTTCAGGTAAAAAACTACGAACGTTTTTAACCAATCTAAAGTCGACAAAGATTAAACCTATCGATGCTGACAATGCCCTATATTTAAGTCTGAAAACACTAAACGTTTTGAACCAATCTGAGGTCGACAATGTTCAAACCAATCAGAGCTTACAATGCCTAATATTCAAGTCCAAAAACTACAAACATTTTTAACAAATCTGAGATCGACAATGTTTGAAACCATCACAGCTGACAATGCTCAATATTTCAGTCAAAAAACTAGAAACGTTTTGAACCAATCTGAGATCGATATTATTTGAACCCATCACAGCTGACAATGCCTGATATTTCAGTCCAAAAACACTAAACGTTTTGAACCAATCTGAGGTCGACAATGATTAAACCAATCAGAGCTCACAATGCCTAATATTCAAGTCCGAAAACTACAAACATTTTCAACAAATCTGAGATCGACAATGTTTAAAACAATCAGAGCTGACAATGCTTCATATTTCAGTCCAAAAACTGCAAACCTTTTGAACCAATCTGAGATCGACAATATTTCAACCCGTCACAGCTGACAATGCCTGATATTTCAGTTCCAAAGCCACAAACGTATCAAATTAATCTGAGATCGATAATATTTGAACGAATCAGAGATGACATTGCCTGATATTTCAGCCCAAAAACTACAAACGTTTTGAACCAATCTGAGATCGACATTGTTTGAAGCAATCAGAGTTGACAATGCTCAATATTTCAGGTAAAAAACTACGAACGTTTTTAACCAATCTGAAATCGAAAATATTTGAAACAATCAAATATGACAATGCCTAATATTCAAGTCCGAAAACACTAAACAATTTAAACTAATCCGAGGTCGAAAATGTATAAACCAATCAGAGCTTACAAGGCCTAATAATAAAGTTCAAAAATTACAAATCATTTTGAACCAATCTGAGATCGAAAATGTTTAGAACAATCAGAGCTGATATTGCTCAATATTTCATTCTAAAAACAACGAACGTTTCGAACCAATGTTTGATCGAGGATCTTTGTACTAATCAGAACTGACATTGCTTGATATTTCATTCCAAGAACTACAAACGTTTTGAACCAATCTGAGATGGACTATGTTAAAACCACTCGAAGCTGAAAATGCCTAATATTTCAGTCCAAAAACACTAAACGTTTTGAACCAATCTGGGGTCGACAATGTTCAAACCAATCAGAGCTTACAATGCCTAATATTTCAGTCCAAAAACACTAAACGTTTCGAACCAATCTGAGGTGGACATTGATTGAACTAATCAGAGCTTACAATGTCTAATATTCAAGTCCAAAAACTACAAACATTGTTAACAAATCTGAGATCGACAATGTTTAAAACAATCAGAGCTGACAGTGCTCAATATTTCAGTTGAAAAACTACGAACGTTTCCAACCAATCTGAAATCAACAATGTTAAAACCAATCAAAGCTGACAATGCCTAATATTTCAGTCTAAAAATACTAAACGTTTCGAACCAATTTGAGGTCGACAATGATTACACTAATCAGAGCTTACAAAGCACAATATTCAAGTCTAAAAACTACAAACATTGTTAACAAATCTGGAATCGACAATGTTTAAAACAATCAGAACTGACAATGCTTAAGATTCCAGTCCAAAAACTACAAACCTTTTGAACCAATCTGAGATCGACAACATTTCAACCCGTCACAGCTGACAATGCTCAATATTTCAGTTTCAAAACTACAAACGTATTAAACCAATCTGAGATCGATAATATTTGAACGAATCAGAGCTGACATTGCCTGATATTTCAACCCAAAAACTACAAACGTTTTGAACCAATCTGAGCTCGACATTGTTTAAGGCAATCAGAGTTGACAATGCTCAATATTCCAGGTAAAAAACTGCGAACGTTTTTAACCAATCGAAAATCGGAAATATTTAAAACAATCAAAGATGACAATGCCTAATATTTAAGTCCAAAAACACTGAACCATTTAAACCAATCCGAGGTCGAAAATGCATAAACCAATCAGAGCTTACAAGGCATAATATTAAAGTTCAAAAATTACAAATCATTTTGAACCAATCTGAGATCGAAAATGTTTAGACTGATCAGAGCTGGCATTGCTGAATATTTCATTCTAGAAACAACAAACGTTTTGAACTAATGTTTGATCGAGGATATTTGTACTAATCAGAACTGACATTGCTTGATATTTCATTCCAAGAACTACAAACGTTTTGAACCAATCTGAGATGGACTATGTTAAAACCAATCGAAGCTGGAAATGCGTAATATTTCAAACCAAAAACACTGAACGTTTTGAACCAATCTGAGGTCGACAATGTTAAAACCAATCAGAGCTTACAATGCCTAATATTTCAGTCCAAAAACACTAAACGTTTCGAACCAATCTGAGGTCGACAATTATTAAACCAATCACAGCTTATAAGGCCAAATATTCGAATCTAAAAACTACAAACATTGTTAACAAATCTGAGATCGACAATGTTTAAAACAATCAGAGCTGACAATGCTTAATATTTCAGTCTAAAAGCTACAAACGTTTTGATCCAATGTAAGATCAAAAATCTTCGTAATAATCACAGCTGACAATGCTTGATATTTCAGTCCAAAAACTACAAACGTTTCGAACCAATCTTAGATCGACAATGTTTGAACCCATCACACCTGACAATGCTCAATATTTCAGTCTCAAAACTACAAACGTTTTGAACCAATCTGAGATCGATATTATTTGAAGCCATCACAGCTGACAATGCCTGATATTTCAGTCAATAAGCTACAAATGTTCTGAACCAATTAAGAATGACAATGTTTGAAACAACCAGAGCTAAAAATGCTTAAAATTTCGGTCTTAAAACTAAAAACGTTTCGAACCAATGTTAGATCCAGGATCTTCGTACTAATCAGAGCTGACAATGCTCCATATTTCAGACCAAAAACAACAAACGTTTCGAACCAATCTGAGATCGACAATGTTTGAATCAATCAGAGCTGACAGTGCTCAATATTTCAGTTAAAAAACTACGAACGTTTCTAACCAATCTGAAATCAACAATGTTAAAACCAATCAAAGATGACAATGCCTAATATTTAAGTACAGAAACACTAAACAATTTGAATTAATCTGAGGTCGACAATGTATGAACCAATCAGAGCTTACAAGGCCTAATAATAAAGTTCAAAAATTACAAAACATTTTGAACCTATCTGAGATCAAAAATGTTTAGAACAATCAGAGTCGACAATGCTCAATATTTCTTTTCAAGAAAAACAAACGTTTTGAACCAATGTTTGATAGAAGATCTTTGAACCAATCAGAACTGACAATGCTTGATATTTCAGTCCAAGAACTACAAACGTTTTAACCAATCTGAGATCGACATTGTTTGAATCAATCAGCGCTGACAATGCTCAATATTTCAGGTAAAAAACTACGAACGTTTTTAACCAATCTAAAGTCGACAAAGATTAAACCTATCGATGCTGACAATGCCCTATATTTAAGTCTGAAAACACTAAACGTTTTGAACCAATCTGAGGTCGACAATGTTCAAACCAATCAGAGCTTACAATGCCTAATATTCAAGTCCAAAAACTACAAACATTTTTAACAAATCTGAGATCGACAATGTTTGAAACCATCACAGCTGACAATGCTCAATATTTCAGTCAAAAAACTAGAAACGTTTTGAACCAATCTGAGATCGATATTATTTGAACCCATCACAGCTGACAATGCCTGATATTTCAGTCCAAAA
>JACCGJ010005717.1:0-33385 GCA_013407085.1 Atriophallophorus winterbourni
TAGACCACCCAGTAGCCATGCACAGCTTGATTCCTTCCTTATCTCTTCACTTCGGCACGCTCTAAACAAACGATTTTCCAACATCCTAATAATGGGAGACTTCAATTGTCCTAGATTTTGTGAAGACCTTGTTTCTCAACCGTTTGCCGCTGAACTGTCTGACTTACTGGCAGACTATCCATTGTACAACCACGTTCGTGAAGCAACTCGGTTTCGGGACATGAATGCACCATCCATTCTGGACTTTATCATCACAAATGAAGAGTTATTGATTGAGAATCTTTCCTTTACCCCTCCTCTCGGCCATAGTGACCATGTTGTTTTGACATTCACTTTCGTTACATTCATGGACCACTTTAATGAAACCCGCCCACAAACTCGTTGGATTACCGACATTGGATTGTTGAACGAACTTGTTGATGCCAATTCATGGGACTTCTTAATGTCTGACAAGATCGATGTTGCTTGGACCACGTTTCTCACTCACTGTCACGCTTTGCTGCGCGCTGCCAGCCACGAGAAGCCTTTTCATCATAAGAAACCGGGCTCATTCCTTCGCAGCCGAATGAAGAAAGCCATAGCACAGCGAAACCTGGCATGGCGATGTTATCGGACAGGAAGAAACAAAAATGACTGGGAACACTTTCATGAATCTACGTTATACTTTTGTCATGAATCTACGTTATACTTTTGAACAATATTGATTATGTATACATTCTTCTTCGTAACTGTATAACTCCTCTCCATTTCAGCTGTCCTATTCTGATTCTAGACGAGTAAAGCGCTATATCTATCAATCGTTTCATTCTATCTGACTGTTGTGATTCTATACTTGCGTTACAATTTACTCGTCTAGAATGGAAACTACGAAACAAGAAATCCTATTTCAGAAGGATTTAATACTAAAACCGCAACTATTCGACGCCGACCCGAATTCACCCGATGCTGATAAACGATGGCATCATTGGTTCAGAACTTTCAATACCTACTTGAAGTCCGTGAATTCTAGCTGCTTGGATAAGCTTGAAACGCTAGTACATTTTGTCAACCACTCTGTTTATGATTACATCGCTGATTGCATCGATTACGAAACAGCGGTAGACATTTTGAAGAAGATATATATCCGACCCAAAAGTATTGTTTTTGCCCGTCATCTTTTGACTACTTGTAAACAAGAAGCCGGTGAAGATGTTGATCAATTTCTTCAGAGATTGAAATCACTAGCTAAAGATTGCGAGTTCAAATCAGTTACCGCTTTAGAACATTGCAATGAATCAGTACGAGACGCTTTGATTTCCGGTCTGCAATCAAGCACAATTCGGGAGAAACTACTTGCACAGCATGATCTGAGCTTGGAAGAAGCTCATAAATGTGCTAGATCACTTGAGCTTGCTCATAAACAGTCTCAATCATACAATCCTACTCCAAACTTTAGTTGTACAACTTCCGATTCGAATTCTTCTGAATCAATTCGTAATGAACTTTCTGCTCCAACTATTCAAACTTGTTACTTTTGTGGTAGAACTAGACATCCCCGTACAAAATGTCCAGCTAAAGAATCAATTTGTAATAATTGTGGCAAAATTGGCCATTTTCAACGTGTATGCAGATCGAAACAATCTACACAAATCTCAAACTGTACATTCAGTCCCTTACTTTCTACAACAATTTCAGCACCGTCATTGGTCTACTTGTCTCGCGCATCCGCGTTAATAACTGTTAACAAAGTCCGCCTCCATGCCCTATTTGACACCGGAAGTTCTTCCAGTTATATATCACAATCAGCTGTAAAAGCAAATGACTGGATCGTACATCCTGATAAATCTTCGGTTACCATGGCTTCTACGTCACTCTCATGTGAGACATGTGGTTTTTGTTACGTTGATTTCCAGTACAACGGTATTTCATACAACCGCTTCAGAATATCAGTGCTCCCTGGTCTTTGTACCGATGCCCTTCTCGGACATGATTTTTTGGGCCTGTATGACAAAATTGAAATTTCGTTTGGTGGCACCCAGGGTACGCTCGCTCTATGCGAAGTGACAGCGGCTCAACTGACATCATCCGCCTTGTTTTCAAATCTCGCACCTGACTGTAAACCGATCGCTACAAAGTCCCGACATCATACCCCAGATGATGAAGTTTTTATCGGCACTAAAATTAAAAAATTCGGTTCGATGACGCCATCTTTTGTAATTGTTTAATTTTAGTGGCGTTAAAAACTTCAGCATCTGGGGTATGATGTCGAGACTTTGTAGCGATCGGTTTACAGTCAGGTGCGAGATTTGAAAACAAGGCGGATGATGTCAGTTGAGCCGCTGTCACTCCGCGTAGAGCGAGCGTACCCTGGGTGCCACCAAACGAAATTTCAATTTTGTCATGCAGGCCCAAAAAATCATGTCCGAGAAGGACATCGGTACAAAGACCAGGGAGCACTGATATTCTGAAGCGGTTGTATGATATACCGTTGTACTGGATATCAAAGTAACAAAAACCACATGTCTCACATGAGAGCGACGTAGAAGCCATGGTAACCGAAGATTTATCAGGATGTACGATCCAGTCATTTGCTTTTACAGCTGATTGTGATATATAACTGGAAGAACTTCCGGTGTCAAATAGGGCATGGAGGCGGACTTTGTTAACAGTTATTAACGCGGATGCGCGAGACAAGTAGACCAATGACGGTGCTGAAATTGTTGTAGAAAGTAAGGGACTGAATGTACAGTTTGAGATTTGTGTAGATTGTTTCGATCTGCATACACGTTGAAAATGGCCAATTTTGCCACAATTATTACAAATTGATTCTTTAGCTGGACATTTTGTACGGGGATGTCTAGTTCTACCACAAAAGTAACAAGTTTGAATAGTTGGAGTAGGAAGTTCATTACGAATTGATTCAGAAGAATTCGAATCGGAAGTTGTACAACTAAAGTTTGGAGTAGGATTGTATGATTGAGACTGTTTATGAGCAAGCTCAAGTGATCTAGCACATTTATGAGCTTCTTCCAAGCTCAGATCATGCTGTGCAAGTAGTTTCTCCCGAATTGTGCTTGATTGCAGACCGGAAATCAAAGCGTCTCGTACTGATTCATTGCAATGTTCTAAAGCGGTAACTGATTTGAACTCGCAATCTTTAGCTAGTGATTTCAATCTCTGAAGAAATTGATCAACATCTTCACCGGCTTCTTGTTTACAAGTAGTCAAAAGATGACGGGCAAAAACAATACTTTTGGGTCGGATATATATCTTCTTCAAAATGTCTACCGCTGTTTCGTAATCGATGCAATCAGCGATGTAATCATAAACAGAGTGGTTGACAAAATGTACTAGCGTTTCAAGCTTATCCAAGCAGCTAGAATTCACGGACTTCAAGTAGGTATTGAAAGTTCTGAACCAATGATGCCATCGTTTATCAGCATCGGGTGAATTCGGGTCGGCGTCGAATAGTTGCGGTTTTAGTATTAAATCCTTCTGAAATAGGATTTCTTGTTTCGTAGTTTCCATTCTAGACGAGTAAATTGTAACGCAGGTATAGAATCACAACAGTCAGATAGAACGAAACGATTGATAGATATAGCGCTTTACTCGTCTAGAATCAGAATAGGACAGCTGAAATGGAGAGGAGTTATACAGTTACGAAGAAGAATGTATACATAATCAATATTGTTCAAAAGTATAACGTAGATTCATGACAAGTTTTCCCAGTCATTTTTGTTTCTTCCTGTCCGATAACATCGCCATGCCAGGTTTCGCTGTGCTATGGCTTTCTTCGTTCGGCTGCAAGGAATGAACCCGGTTTCTTATGATGAAAAGGCTTCTTGTGGCTGGCAGCGCGCAGCAAAGCGTGCCAGTGAGTGAGAAACGTGGTCCAAGCAACATCGATCTTGTCAGACATTAAGAAGTCCCATGAATGGTATGGTATGAAAGCACAAGCCTGATCCAGGCAAAGTGCCGCAGCAACAAGTTCGTGGAACAATCCTATGTCGGCAATCCAACGAGTTTGTGGGCGGGTTTCATTAAAGTAGTCCATGAATGTAACGAAAGTGTATGTCAAAACAACATGTTCACTATGACCGATAGGAGGGGTAAAGGAAAGATTCTCAATCATTAACTCTTCATTTGTGATGATAAAGTCCAGAATGAATGGTGCGTTCATGTCCCGAAACCGAGTTGCTTCACGAACGTGGTTGTACAATGGATAGTCTGCCAGTAAGTCAGACAGTTCGGCGGCAAACGGTTGAGAAACAAGGTCTCCACAAAATCTAGGACAATTGAAGTCTCCCATTATTAGTATGTGGGAAAATCGTTTGCTTAGAACGTGCCGAAGTGAAGAGATAAGGAAGGAATCAAGCTGTGCATGGCTACTGGGTGGTCTATAAACAACCGCAATCAGGAGAAGACTGTCTTGTTTGAGTGAAATTTGGCACCATAGAACATCAGAGTCACATAACGCAGGGTCGCTTAATGGTTCGCAACGAAGTGATTCATGATAATAGAGCAGGACACCACCTCCTCTTGTTGCACGATCCCGACGAAGTAAAGACATATTGGGGAGGGTGAGTTCCGCATTAAAAACTGCGCTCGACAACCAAGTCTCAGTGACGGCTATTAGGTCCCATGCACAAAGGGAGTGGCGGTAACGGAGCTCCGGGAGTTTGCTCATAAAACCAGCAGCATTTGTGTGCATACAATTAATTTCTCCAAGGGTAAAATGCATCAAATATTTTCGGATCAACTGAGGGCAAATTTGGACGTGCAATTTAGAACGAAGTACGAGATACCGGGACTTGCAGTGAAACGTTTGACCCAAAAACTTTTGATAGTAAACTGGGTCGTATGTCAATCAATCAAGACGGACAAGAAAAATTGTTCAGTCGACAAATTAAAACTCGATGTCGGGACATGTTTATCATTTTTTAAATTTGTGGTGAAATTATTGTAACAGCTGAAAATTCGTGTGTACGAATAAAGTCAATTTCTTCTTCTTCTGTAACAGCATGAAAGGCTGCGCGAGTGCAGTGTGTACAGTGTGCGATTTAAAGGTGCACTTATTCCACCGGCCCTGATGAAGCCTGCTCCTGGGAGTTTTTTGAAACAGTCGTGTGTAATTTGCTAGCAGATTGGTTTCCATTCGACGCGACTGGTGATTGTAGACGAGGCTGTGGTTTGTCGACTGCGGAGCGAAGCCGAACCTCCGTGGGTGCAAAGCGCTTGTTATCATACCACAACCTCAAAGCAGTACTTACCATATCCTCTGAGTGGAATGTAATTTTCAGAATGCTCGGAGCATTGCCCTTGTAACTGGAGGACTTGGGAAGGCGTTTCACGGCAGTCGTCATAGTTCCTTTTATTTTGCTAAGCTCTTGGATATAGCGCCATTGAGAGCAGTCGTGTAGAGTGTTCTTAGCTAAATCCTCATTGTTCAGTTCAGGAACACCGTGAATAAAGATGCTGCGTTTATCATTCTCCGATTTCTAATTGTAACCAGCCTGCTTTTGCATCTGTCTTTGAGACCATGGAACGTCAGGAAAAATGACTGGGAAAACTACAGGTCATTGCGAAACTATTGTACATACCTCAGCCGCCAAGACAAGACTCAATATGAATTGCATATATCCAACAAGTTTATGGAGAACCCAAAAAGCTTGTTCCACTTTGTGAACCAAAGACGCGTGGTCAAACTAGGAATTCCATCCCTAGTCAGCGCACACGGCCTCACATCGACCGCCTTGGAAGATGCAACTGTGCTGTCGCAACAATACGCTCCTATTTTTAACCCTACATATCCCGCGAAACTTACCCACTTTTCTTTTCCCTCGCGCGACGTGCAAGAGATGCCGGAATAAAGTTCACCCCTGAGGCAGTTCATCAGAAGATTCTGTGTCTGCGACAGTACTCCTCGCCAGGACTCGACGGCATCCATCCCAAAATCCTGAAAGTAGCCGCAGCACATATATCTCCTTTACTCGCGACTTACTTTCAACGTTGTTTGAACTCGGCTACCATTCCACAAGCCTGGAAGGAAGGTGTTGTAAGCCCTATATTTAAAGGCGGCAGCCGGTCTGATCCTGCAAATTATCGCCCCATCGTGCTGTTATCAGTGATTTCTAAAGTCATGGAGAGCATTGTCTCTGACCGCATTGTCTCACATTTCGAAACGAATCGGATTTTAATCAAACAGCAACACGGTTTTCGGGCCAAACGTTCGTGCACCTCTAATTTGCTTCTCGCACGAGATGAATGGACGAAATCCGTCGACGAAGGCACTGGTGTCGATGCTATATTTTTGGATTTCTCCAAGGTATTCGACCGTGTGCATCACGACATCCTTCTCCTTAAACTCGCTTTCTACGGCGTTGGATCATCCCTCGTATCATGAATGAAATACTTCCTATGCGATCGCTCTCTCTGTATTCGTGTGCGCGACTGCTACTCAGCTCCCTTTCCAATCAAGTGTGGTTTGCCGCAAGGTTCTGTTCTTGGTCCAAGACTTTTCATTATCTTCATCAACGATATCGGACAAGACATTGAATCCCCGTTCCTCCTCTTTGCTGATGATGTCAAACTTTGGCGCGCTCTCAAATCGTCTGATGATTCCCGTGTCTTACAAGACGACTTAGATCGCCTACATTGTTGGTCCTGACGAAACTATCTTCCATTCAACGCATCCAAGTGCAGCGTTCTCCCCTCCGTTACTCAGCTTGTTTTACCGTTTTACCGTTTGGGGCAAACAACACTTCAACGCGTTCGACAAGAAAAGGATCTTGGACTTATCATTCAACAAGACCTTGGTTGCACAACACAATGCGAACGCGCAGCAGCTGCAGCCAACCGCAACACCGGCCTACTTCGCCGCGCCCTCGGCAAGTTCGACCGGTTTCTCTTTCCGACTCTGTTGAACATTTACATCCGGCCACACTTGGAATACGCAGTGCAGGCTTGGCGGCCGTGGCTATGCAAGGACGTGTCACTCCTCGAAAACGCCCAACGGCGTGCGACAAAGCTCGTCCGCGGTATGCGCCACTTGCCATACGAGGAGAGATTACGCCGTTTAAACACATACTCCTCCGTTGCGTACCGTCTTCTCCGTAGAGACATGATACTTACATACCGGATACTGAGCGACCCCTCCCATCCATGCAGCTCCCTGCTCGTCCCATCCAATAGCACAAATCTCCGAGGACATGGACTAAAATTGCTACATCAGCAAAGCCGACTTGAATGTCGCCGCAGGATTTTCTCGGTGCGAGTCGGCAATCCATGGAATGCTCTTCCATGCAAGCTTTTTGAATCCACTTATTTCGGTTCTTTCAAAGGTCTCCTCAATTCCCACCTCAATGAAATCTCCCACTCCCAAGACACTAATACCCCCTCGTGGCAACGGTAAGTTCTCTTTCTGTGCCATTTGCATTTTCGTCACTACCCCTCTAACACTTCTCCAGTTTCGTTGCCCTTCCAGATCCCAGTATCGGAAGTCCAAGCGCACGCAGTCTCAGCTGACCATGTTCCGGAGGATGCGGTGGGTAGCGGTGTCCCGGGTTGACGCCGTACCTGTCCAAATGCCACAAAACTCCACTGATGGTGCAGGCTAACGCAAATGTGGCCCGCTATAAGGCCTTGGAAACTCGAACATTTCACTATTCTTTTCTTTTCGACCCACTGCACAATCCACCCTGCGGTTTGTACAAGCTCCCCGCTTTTTATACCGTAATAAACTATTTACTATTGAGTGTAATCGCAGCACCTTCGATACACAACTATTTCCAATTTCTTTTTACGATTCTCTGACAGCAAAAATGAGTAGATATTCTTTTTGGCGTTGCTTGTATAGCACGACATTGAAGGAACAAACCGTCCGGTAAAAACTGTAGAATAACGCATAATTCCGTTCATGACGAATCAACGAACTTGAAACCAGCTGACGATCCCCTCAGAAAACTACTTACGCGGAGGTAACAGCGAACTCCTTCACACCATTTTTTGACACCCGTTGCCTGCGTAACATTGCTCCCATTTGGTGGCAGCATCGTGTTACAAATATAAATGTCTGCAAGCGGGTGTTAGAACCAAGTGGCCACGGACTGAGAGAAATGCTGACGCTTGCTCGCTTGCGATGGTTGGGACATGTTTTAAGAATGCCTACTCACCGTTTACCGTACCGCGCCTTATTCGCATAGCCTGGCAGAAGCTGGGAGAAACGATCGGGTGGCCAGTCCATGACGTGGCGCGTTGGGATGAATAAACTCACCGTATTCCTTTTCCTTGGGTGGGGTCCAAATGATCCACCTAATAGTTAGCTGGAAACCTTACGAGATATGGCTGCAGACCGAAGTCAGTGGCGCCAGTCTATTTTAATATGTGTCTCCTAATCTTTTATCCGGTATATTGTTATTATGTTATATTATATTTGATGAAAAACGAAACAAAAAACATAAAATCGCATGCTGTGTAACTACAAATACAAACTGCTTTTAGCACATTTGCTTGTGCACATTCTGCTTGAGCTCTTTCCTGTTTTTCACGCGATTGCTTATCTGCGTTTCCTGCTTCATATTGATTGGCACTCTGTCTGGTGATGATGATAATGATGATATCTAAATTCAACTATAAAATGAAATACCCTGGCAGATTAGTTGTTTTGAAGTAATCATTTTTGGTGAAGTAGGTGAACAGATTTAATGTCAATAGTTGGTGGCCTACAATATTGATATGTAGAACCAGTAATAGCTTGCTTCAGCTATATCAGCATTTTTTTCACAGAGACCATCCATCCCAGTGCACTGTTTATTAATGCTATCTTAGGAGACGTTAACAAGGTGCGAAATCAAATTAGCTTTGAGTTCTCTGAGAACCTAGGAATCAAACAATCTGGACCTATTCACCCGTTTCTCGAACTTTCTAAGCCATTAACTAAATCGCATCAAGCGTTTAATTCAGGTTCGATTGTTCAATACTTTCCAGACAGAGTCACAGTAAGAGTCATCATCATCATCATCAAAGAGAGCAATACACCGGTAGCACGTACCGAATGCTTTACTGCCACACAACCATGAAAAAGTAAAATCCTAAAAGATGGGGAATGGTGGGACTTAAATTGCTACGGCTTCTATAGAAGAGTAAGCACAAACAAACTGGGGAGAGGTGCCTACACCTCGAACATTCATTCAAACAAGTTTCGTGAACGAGTAGAGCGACATCAGCACGGCAGCTTCTTTGCGGCTTTCACTGTCATGCATCATAAAAAGCTTTTCTCGTCACTCCACTTGACAACATACAAGGTTCAGCAAACACTCCAAGAATATGCTTAGTGCAAGACCGCCATTGAACACGGTTTCGGGACATATCCTGAACCGTAACTAACCACTGCGATATTTGATCGCGGGGACACCAGCCTGGAAGACGCGCTGCGCCTACTTTTGAAAGGTTACTGGTAAGGGTTTTTAACTGCTTTTGCCATGTGACGGTCTGGCCACCCCGAGATTTACGCCAATCAGGATGTGGCGTCGCAAAAAGAATCTGTTTCGGAGGTCGGTGGTCCGGCATCCGTAAAACGTGGCCCAGCCAGCGTAACCTATGTAGGTTGACCTGCTTCTCTATATCGACATTAATACCCAACAACTTATTTCGGAGAGCATCGGTGCGCATACGATTGTAACAGCTAACTCCTAGACACCGGCTGCCAAATACTTGGAGACGCTGAATGTGTTCTTTACGTAAGGTCCAGGTTTCGCACCCATATAGTAACACAGCCCGAACTGTCGCTCTATAGACTCTACCCTTGAGTAACAGAGATAGTCCTTTCTGACGCCAGAGGTGACCTAGGTTGCGAAATGCTACGGTCGCTTTAGAAATGCGTGCCGAGAACTCGTCATCTAACGATGCAGAATTATTGATACAACTACCGAGATACGTAATACGATCTACAATTTCAAGAGCTTGATTGTCAAGTAATAAAGTGCTGTTCGATATATCGATGTCATGCAGCAGAACACTGCACTTAGAGGGTGCAAAACGCATTCCAAATGCGGGCACAATACTAGATAGTTTGTTCAGTATCGCCTGTGCATCTGTGTACGAGTCAAAGAGCAGAACTATATCATCAGCAGTAAGAGTGACACTTACACAAATCCATAAACAGATTTACTGACAGTTTGCCTAGCTTATAATGATCCGGATGATTTGGAATTGCGGAAGTGCTGATTTCCACGTGATGCAATAATGCATATCATGCCGCCAAAGCGATTTCGTTACGAGCTTTAATGGATAACCAAACAGGCTCATCACTGGACCGACGTAGATCATCTTGATTGAGACATTGGCTCTCTTGTTCCCATCATACATACGACGAGAGTTACAAGTATCCACCGTTTTTAGATACTGAGGCTAATTTTAGTCCAATAGGCATTTGCGCATCGCCTAGCAGTCTGCTCGATTTTATTGCCATCTGGTGTAAGTTATCATCTGTTGGCGTCCGTTTGAACTTCAAATATGGTGACTGTTTGTTGTACATGATATCATGCCTCACGGAAGCTTTGAGTTCTATTCAGTCGCTCGTTCGATTTTGCTTTAGAGCATAAGTAGAAAAAGCCACGGCGTATGCAGTTTTTAGCGATTCCTTTTATACATACATATAATATCATATTTCCAGCTACAAAGAGTTTGGTTACGAACACTCAGAGTCTGAGGTGATATTCTTGACCATTTGCTGATGCAGCTTGCATTGCTGTTTGCCCATTCTATCCTTCTCTGTATTTGATAGCTTTTTCTGACGACACGAATCATCTAACTTGTGAGATGTCCGTTTCGCGTCTTAGTTGCGGGCTTACTTCTGATTTTAACTTATATTTTTCATAAACAACACAAGACTTCAGAATAATCGAGCACCAAGCCTTGCGTGCTCCTATTTGCTGAAATGTTTCGTTTTTTCATCATTTATTTTTTTATGTTTTACAGCTTGTTTCACATGTCTGGCACGTTTTTTCCTTCTTCCCCTATTGATCAAATCGAAGATGATTGTGAGTCCACCATTATTCCGGTGCTACCGGAATTCGATATGCCACTGGATCGAGCGAGCATGAAATCACTCCCAATCGCTGATTGGTTGATTCCCGGACATCCGGATTCACAATTAAATAATCTGTTGCATTCAGCCATTGAACTTGCTCGGTCAAACAAAGAGGAGTGCTTCAATAAATATGGAGAGTTTTGCAAGGATGGACTGCTCAGCTCATTCCGTCACACTTTCGAATTGAAGAAGATTTTCTATTCCGACACTAGCTTTCTCCATTCCATTTATTCAAGTGCTCTCCTTGCAGTCGAGCTGTGTGCCCTCCTTGCTGCCGATGACTTTCTTCCAATTTTGGAATTAGAGGCCATTCTTTTCGATCCTTTGATCAGATTTCATCTGCAAACAACGAGAGCAAAAGCAAGCTTGACTGAAATTCGATTCGAAGTTCCCTCAAACCCGAATTTAGTCCCGGATCGTCTAAAACAATTGTTGCCACATTTACTTCCGGAATCAAGCCCACAATCCGACAGGGAATCTCCGAACTTGAAGGTATCACCCGCTAATTTTTAATCGTTCCAGATTTTTGCTGCCGCTCCTAGTTCTGCGCGTTTACCACTTTTAGAAGATTTCATCAACTTATTTGGACGCTTGGGAGGATTCGATCGCCTTCGCGAACGTTTTGCAACACCAAACTCACTGGAAGATGTGGACTTAGAAATGATTATCCATTATATTTACCCATTTTCAATGTGTAGTGAATACTTGGAGTCAACAATGCTAGAGGAATACTTTGGGCCCATTGTGGTAAGTTCTGTTCTCAATGTGACATTTCCATGCTCTTGCAGGATGCCGTTTCTAATCGTCTATCAGCGTTGATCGGCTGTGTCCCAGGGAAACCGGGTGATTCTGTTTGGGATATTTTGAAGCATTTAACCCACTATTTACGATGCTTGGCTCGGCGAATGCCCAGTCAGCCGTCATTGTTATTGCGTATGGATACACTCTATTTGAGTTTGATCCACCGTAATTTGCAGGTATTTACTGGTTATCACGTGAATATTTGCACGAGAATATCGTTCAACTTATCACGTGTGTGTGTATAAACCATTTTAGCTCATGTCATTTAACAGTCGCATGGCCGCACTGAATGACTTGAAAACACTTTTGGTTAGTCTTACTAACCCACCGGACCCGTTGCTGGACGATGACCCGAAAACCTGTGTTCAGAATCCATTAACGGTGACGCTCGTTGCTGATTGGATGCACGACAAACAGGTACTTTGGTATTTTGTCTCATTTTCCACATTAGCAGAAAATCCCATTGATTTCCCCCCATCATGTTTAATCGTTCCTTCGTTAACTTTATGAGCATAGGCGCCTCATTCCAGTTCTGGTGTATATGTTTACGGTGCCACAACTTCCAACACTTTTTAACTGTCACCTCTAATCTCGATTTCTCCCCTCATATCTGTCTAAGCCTGGACAACCTGACAGTATCTTAGCCCACATGCAGTCTCTGACTGTGCGGCACTTTGCCTGGATCAGGCTTGTGTTTTCTTGCCACCTCTAATCTATTTGTTATTCTATTACAGTACTTCGGTACTGCATAGATAGTACCGCGGGATATTGATTTACCAAAAGTACCGAGCCGCAGGCGGAAAGAGGCTGGAGTCTCACAACCATTTTTATTTATTTTATCTGTCTAGGCACAAGTAACCTTACATTATCTTATTCCACGTGCAGCATTTAATCCTGATTCAAACTTGTGATTTCATATGGATATAAAATCGTACAACACTTTTGTGCTGTTCGGCTAACACCGTGCTAAGTTGATTGGCCACTGGCAGTGAGCTGCAGGCTGAATAAACGCTGGCGTCTCACAACCATTTCTATTTCTCTTCTCACATCTGTCTATGCCGGACAACCTGACAAGATCTTAATCCATATGCGGCACTTGGCCTGGATGAGACTTGCGTGCTTTCATACATACACACATCATACATGCCCAGATGTGAGAAAGTAAAGTTAACATGATAGCGAGACTTCGGCGCGTGTAAGCATGCTTATCCGTACTTGAGTGCGGCACGAATGCACATCAGTGCATACATATATACATCTAATGTGATTAATCTGACACATGCTAGTTTTCGTGAATAGGGCGTGTCGATGCTTGGCTGCCATCCATTCATGACTTAGCATGCAGCCTATGACTGACGCTACTTTGCCTTGACCAGACTTGTGATTTCATACCATACATGCACTCGTAACTGGCTAGAGTTGGAGCATTTGCGAGTGGTACAAGCTATTCCCCACCACCTGCAATGCCCACAACTCTACATTTAATAAATTATGAATTTACATCAATGAAATCCCACTATTTTTTCAACAATTCACCCGGGTAAAGTTTTATTGTTCCGGTATTGACCACTGAGCCAGACCGGGAATCACTCTGTGATTTTTTGTTTCAACATTGTTGTTCACTTTCCGAATCCTATTGAACACTGGTTTTTTAAAGTTTAACTTTGTGTATACGTTTCCACTGTTACAAGGCTCACTGAACCTAATCCTGTTGTCTCCACTTGATGACGACAAACAGAAAGAAACCGGTTTCGGTTTGTCTGTGCGCGGGATGTGAGGAACCCAACTTTCATTTCTGGTTTGCAACATAAATTCCCTAGTTTAAATATCGATTGCTATGGAAGAAAGCCCTTTCCTTCGCCAATAATGCAATTCTAGCCATTCGTTTCAGTAGTTGACCTTCACACTCCCATTACCAGTTCACGCCATGCTCGGCCTAGCAATTTTTCAGGTTTTATTCCTAGGATGACGTCTTTCAAAAATGTTTGGCAAGATATGTCGAGTAACGTATGAGGTGTGTAAAACTTATTTCTCGCAATGGTACCGCCTTATGCTCTATCTATTTTCTTCTCATACTTGACCTGAAAATGCATTCGAACGGACTGTGGACCGTTCGAAATGCATTCGTTGAATCTCTGCCCGAGAGGCAGTGTCATGCCCAAAGAATTCTTTTTGTAATTGAGTAATCATAATTTCAGTGTGAAACTTCATGCCTATAGATCATTCCACGCAACATTCTAGAAGTTAGCTGTTACAATCGCATACGCACCGATGCTCTCCGAAATAAGTTGTTCGGTAGTAATGTTGATATAGAGAAGCAGATCAACCTGCGTAGGTTACGCTGGTTGGGTCACGTTTTACCGATGCCGAAACAGATTCTTTTTGCGACGCCACATCCTGATTGGCGTAAATCTTGGGGTGCCCAAACCATCACATGGCACAGACAGTTAAAAACCCTTACTAGTAACCTTTCCAAAGTCGGCGCAGTGCGTCTTCCTGGCTGGTGTCCCCGCGATCAGATATCGCAATGGCTAGTTACGCTTCAGGATATGTCCCAAAACCGTGTTCAATGGCGGTCTTGCACTAAGCATCTTCTTGGAGTGTTTGCATAACCTTGTATGTTGTCAAGCGGAGTGACGAGAAAAGCTTGTTATGATGCATGACAGAGAAAGCCGCAAAGAAGCTCTCATGTTGACGTCGCTCTACTCGTTCACGAAACTTGTTTGAATGCATGTTCCATTCGGGGTGTACGCACCTCTTTCCAGTTTGTTTGTGCTTAATCTTCTATAGCATCCGTAGCTATTTAAGTCCCACCCTTCCCAATCTTTTAGGATTTTACTTTTCATGGTTGTGTGGCAGTTAAGCATTCGGTACGTACTACCGATGTAATGCTGTCTATGATGATGATTCCACGTTGCACTATGATGCACGTCTCTAAGACCCAATAGGATGCTGATATTGATTTACGCATAGAAGATAATCGATTGCTACATGGGTGTGTCAAACAACAGTTTTTGAACCTCAAATTGGTTTGTATATGCTCTATCATCATAGTAGTGTAGCATTTTGTATTCCATACGCGATATCGATTTAATGCTGTCTCGTATGATGATGCTATTGATGAGCCAATGAAGATTTTTTCCTTAGAACACGTGACACTTTTCCTGATTAGTACCTATCGGTTTACAAATTTGTGTGCAAGATGCATAGCTTACTCCTACCGTGTAACGCTCATAGCTAAATTATGTCTGTTTGACACACAACATGCTTTTCGGTTGTGGGTGAACTGGAGCTCGTTCGCCTGAATCCTCGATAGGAATGTTTCATCATTCCTGAACATCAGCGATTTGCATCGTGGATCCAGTTAAATGCCGTACAGTTCCAGGACTGCATAGGCGACCCATGATCATGCTTCCACAGATGTAGGAAAACGAACAGGAACATGACAGTACAGCCTCTTCTCTTACAACCCATCCAGGTCAGCGCGCGTACCCAGCCTTGGCTAGACCACATGTAAGCCTTTTCAAGCCACTCTTCTAATTTAGTGGCTGACTGCCTGCCACATTTTCCCAATCTGTGCCAGCTAACGAATACGACGCTAGGCGTGGTAACCATTCGGTTTTCATGCACACGACGTGTCCTTGAGACGACGTCGGTTAATGCATGTCTGAAGGCCAGCGCCGTTGCTTTCAGTGACGCCTCGTCTGACCTCAAAGTTGCAAACGTGATGAGCAATCCTTTGCAAACAACATTGGTTGAGGTCCACCAGTCTTCTAACATCTTCTGCGCGAACTGTCCAACATTCGCCCTCGTAATGCAGCAGTGTTCGTACTTTTACTTTTGTGCGACTGTCTCCTCCTGGAGAATGAGTCGGCTTCGTTGACGTCACGGATTGCGGCCACCCACGCTAGGCGGTTAGAAGCGAGATCCGCGCAGATTTTAAGCCACGTCCGGTCTCACGTGCGCCATCCGTAAACCGATCGTAGACCAAGCAGCTCCACGTTCGATCTCACGGTGGCGAGCCAAGTCTTCACATGTCCTCCGCTACGAAAACGCCATTCTGCACGGTGTCGGCGATAGTGTCACCCTGGTTAGTTCAGCGTCTCAGGATGTAGCCGAATCATCTCAGTCGGTGTTGACGCAATATCGAACTCAAGTGAGGGATATCAAAACAACGGTGGCGAACCTCATCATTCGTTACTCGCTCATCCCATCGAACATTGAGGATGCGTCGGAGACACCAGTGGTCGAAAACCTCTAGTTTCCGCACATCCTCCACCCGCACAGAGTGGAATAGATCCTTCCGCTGTTCACTCGAGCTTAAATCACGTCTTTTCCAGAGGCAATTAAATCTGGTAACTGCCAGTCTGGCCTTAACCATTCTGGACGTGATTTCCTTCATTATCCCACCCCCAGCAACCAACAAACTTTCTAGTTTGTTGAACTGCTCAACCTGATTAAAAACAAGAACTTCTTCGGCAGAAATGTCAGGCTTTTCTCTCTTTCACGTGTTTGGTTTCTTCCAGATCCTTCAATTGGCACTCCGCGAAAATCTGCACCAGCATCAATACGTGGAACGGGTGGAGCGTGTGATCCACTTTATGGCTCTGCATGGCCATTTGACCACGGAAGATTTGGATGAAATTTGGCAAGCTCAGGATGGCAAACACGAGGTCATCACCAAGAATGTGTTTGACATGTTGGCCAGACTTGCGTTCGATTTTTCCCCAGAACAGTTGGAGCATTTGTTTCACCGATTTCAAGTGAGTTTTTGATGCACTTTCTGCGGTCCCAATGCCTTGTGTGACGCCTTGTAGAAACGAAATTGTTGAGGCTTACTAGAGTTTTGTGAAAACGATCTGGTGCTCAATTGCTACGTATAGCAGGCAATGGGGTTTGAGGAAGAAGAAGAAGAAAATGACTATTCATGTACACGAATTTTCAAGGGTTATCATATTTCCACCCTAGACAATGAGGAATTGGCGATACTGACACGGTATAAACAATAGCAGGTCTTTGCCAACAAATGTCATCTCTCATTTCGAAAGGGAGTGTCATTCCGTGTAACATTTCCTTCAGTCTGTACGGTTGATTTGATTGACGTACTGCTATATGGCCACCGGTAGTCAGCTGCATGCTGAAACACGCTGGAGTCTCACTACCATTTCTATTTCCTTTCTATTTCTTTTGTCATATCTGTCTAGGCATGGGCAACCTGACAGTATCTCAGCTCACGTGCAGTGTCTGATTGTGCGGCAGTTTGTCTGGACCCAGGCCTGTGCATTCATACCATACCATCCATTTTGTCAAGGTGGCTTATTTTGAGCCAGGAACAGCCTCCACAATTTAAGTTGCTGTAGATTGGAGCAGCTGTTCTTCGTCTTTTGGATCCATGCTATCGGATGTCAATGATTATTGCCATCAGGGAAATTGTGGTGTGAGGCGTAGAACACCATGCTCTGGACCAACACAAGAGCATTAACCAAAGACCACGACAATCACGAACCCTTAATAATTCGGATTTTGAAAGGATTGCATGAGCGGCAACATCCCCGTAAGCCGGAGGAAATGGATAACGTCAGCCGCTATCGAACCACATGTGATTCGTCAAGGTCGCACTGAGAATCCCAACTGTCACGACATCGATTGACAAATCAGATCAGAATCTTGTAGGCTAACATCCAATCCCTGCAACGACAGCACTTATGCTTGTGTCATTTGATTCATTCTGTTCATGTTGAACTGTAGTCGTGTCTCAACAGTCTGCTTATTGCCTCGAAGCATTATACACTGATGTCATTATCGTTCTCTCACCCGCGTTACTTTCGGATCCAGGAGAGCTGGACGCACGCCACCAAGTTTCAACGTGACCATCTCCTCGAGCTAATCTCACGTCTCGCGGAAGAAGATCGAGATGGCTTGATGGCTGAGAAGGTGCTGGATTTGCTCTGGGAATTGGCCACGGACACCTCGTCCTCGGGTGAAGTGAGTGACTCGGCGCTGAAAGCCCACGCGAAAATCTTGGATCACAATTCATCGGTAAGTGGTTCCGGTCTGGAACGATTCTCAAGCGTTTTCCGTTTGGATTTCACTTTGTTTGGCATACCACAGTCAAATTTACCTGGTTATTGCTTCCGCATCCAGCGTTACGATGCCCTGAAGCTGTTGGTTTTGTTTTTTGAACCCTCCTCGTAAATCTGGAGCAAGACGAACTGAGACGGAAATGATGGAAGATTACCGGATGAACTAGAATATCTGACTTAAATACGCGGACTGTTTAAGCGAATGGATATACCTTGAAGCCACGGTTAAACAGGGATGATTCATCCACCTAAATCGAAACTTTATTTCGCATGCTTCCCACGACCGTTTTTGTGCTGTTTGCACCCATCAGGTAGGGACAGTAGGATCAGTGAAGGAATGGTAAACAAGTTGTACTTGTATGCCACTGTTGGATACGGCTGGTACGACTAACCTGTTCAATCACATGTGTCCCAACACATGTTTAATGGGGTTAAACCCATAGCCATGAACCAAAATATTCATTTGCATGCATTTCCATCACACACACACACCACGACCGGTTTTGTGCTGTTTGCACCCATCAGGTTGGGACAGTAAGATCAGGATTCGCATGCGCTTGAAACAGTGAAGGAATGGTAAACAAGTTGTGCTTGTATGCCACTGTTGGATACGGCTGGTACGACCAACCTGTTCAATCACATGTGTCCCAACACATGTTTAATGGGGTTAAACCCATAGCCATGAACCAAAATGCTCATTCGCTTGCATTTCCATCACACACACCCCACGACCGGTTTTGTGCTGTTTGCACTCATCAGGTTGGGACAGTAAGATCAGGATTGACATGCGCTTGAAACAGTGAAGGAATGGTAAACAAGTTGTGCTTGTATGCCACTGTTGGATAACGCTGGCACGACCAACCTGTTCAATCACGTGCTCAAACACATGTGGATGGACTTGAATGAGTAATCCATATTTACATGCATTGCTATCAAACACACCACACGACCGGCTTCGTGCTGTCTTCACTCGCCAGTTAGGGAACGTACGATCAGCTTCCGCATGACTTCACTGATATTTTATTATCATATAAACATTCGTAAGAATATATACGTGTCATATTGAGAAGATAAGTTTGACCTTCGATATCACTACGCACTGGAAGCGTCTTTGAAGATGCTTGAAGGCTGTTTGCCTATCACAATAGAGCTTAAGCGTGAAATGATTCTATTACAACGATTGCTCCTTTAGTAGAAGGTCCGTAAATATGGTGGAGAACAGTAAAAAAAGATTCGGTAAAATACAAGAGATGGTAAAATGAAGCTTAACACTAAGAGATCACAAACCAGCTGCGTAGAAATAAAGCCCACAAATTCTCGTAAATATACCGGTAAGATGGTGATCCCAATTAGGGTGACACCTAGATACTTGACGTGCTTTTTTCTTGTTATTCTAGGCCTGGCAACCTGGCACTATCTTGGCCCTTGTATGTTGTCAAGCGGAGTGACGAGAAAAGCTTATTATGATGCATGACAGTGAAAGCCGCAAGGAAGCTGCCGTGCTGAGGTCACTCTACTCGTTCACGAAACTTGTTTAAATGCATGTTCCGTTCGAGGTGTACGCACCTCTTCCTAGTTTGTTTGTGCTTACTCTTCTATAGAGTCCGCAGCTGTTTCAGTCCCATCCCTTCCTTATCATTTAGGATTTTACTTTTTCATGGTTGTATGGCAGTTAAGCATTCGGTACGTGCTACCGGTGTAATGCTGTCTATGATGATGATGATGAGCCCACGTGCAGTCCTCGACTGTGCGGCGCTTTGCCTGGATCGATTAAAACAGTTTTGGTAACGTTCAGCTTCTGACACAAGCTTCGCCAGACCAAGCGTGTCATTATGATCAGCGACTAGGTTTAAATTGCATTTACTTGCATCTCTCACTCGTTATTCTTTTGCTTGCGTTATTCAAGATTCCACTAATTCCATTGGGAGGACACACGGTAGAATGACCGTTTTCGGTGATGGATATTTCATTTAATCTCTTGGGGTATCCATGATCTGTCGGTAGCATCCATGCCGAGATGTGTAACCTTGTAGAAGCACGATTTCGCTACTAACTTGAATACCTTTTTAGGATGTTGAGGTGTACCTTAAACCGACCGCTATGTCGATTGGACTACGATAGACCGTAGTTCTTATTCTACGGTTCTTTTTGCGAGAGACAATCTAAGATCGGAAGTGCACCTTTCGTATAACCACATTCCTTTGTAACGTGGATTCTAATCTCTTGCGTTTTATGATCGACACAGTGCCATCATATCCTGGGTTCATTTTTTTCGGGACTATACTTTCGTACGAGTGCCCCCTAAAGCGCACAACAGTTGATAAATGAACGATAACTTTAATGCCACTGCTACACACTGTTACTGTTAATTTCGGGGGATGTCAGCAACACCTCACTTTGGTCATCCTTTCCTCTACTTTTTTATCCCCCTGATATCTGTCTAGGTCTGGGCAACATGACAGTATCTTAGACCACTTGCAGTCTCTGACTGTGCGGCACTTTGCATGGATCAGTCATATGCTTTCATACCATACCATATTGATTCATTTTGGCTCGTTTTATCTTGTGTGTCTCTCATCCATCAGCGCATTGAGTGCGTCACCAAGAATCACTATGCGATTCTGTGTTTGAACATCGTGGTTCGTTGTACGAACCCTATGCAACCGTGGCATTCAAGTATAACCTTGTTTATCATTTATCCACTGTTTTAAGGGTCACTGAACCTTATCTAATTGTCTCCACCTGATGACGGCAAACAGCCGGAAACCGGTAGTGGCGTGTAAGTGTGAGCAACACAGTGGCCGTGATTGCGACCACACATATCATCTTGGCCACGAAAACCTAACTGGGGCCACCGCTTAAAAGGATCTCGGGATTTGGATCACTAATAACCTGAAACCGAATATGCATTGTCGAAAAGTGTTTCATCGGGTATGTGGTATATTGGGAATCCTGAGGAGAATTTTCGGGCGGTTCACTCCCAAAACACTTCTCCACATTATAAATACTTACATTCGTCCAACGATGGAGTATTTGATCCCAGCGTGGGCACCGTGGCTTCGCCAAGACATCGACCTCTTGGATGGAATTTACCAACGAGCTACAAAGCGAATGGCCATACTAGGTTTGTCTGATTTTACACAGAGGCGAATGAGGAGCGACGTTATTCTAGCTTACAAAATACTGCGATTCGAAAACCACCCGCTCCGAGATCTAATAAAAATAATTTCCTCTCGCTCAAGTTGCCTCGTAATACCTCACTCAAGACTTGACTGTCGGCGCCATTTCTTCTCTGTGCGCATCTGCTTTCTATGGAATGCACTACCGCAAGACGTTGTGAATGCAACACCATTTGATGTTTTTAAAACAAAACTAGATGCATATTTCAAACAACACCCCATAATCGGCCCTGTGCATTGAATCAACATGAACCCAGACAAACAGGCAACAATGTGTTTTTGATTACATTTTCTTTTTTGTAATAGTTGTCATCCAATAGTACATGTAAAGCAATTGCTTTTTTCATCATAAAATCTTGATTCTTGAAAACACATAACCTTGAACGAAAACTTCGTTGGTTCCATTCGATATGGTCAGCTATGTTGATGTCGCTTTGCACGGATGCGCAATCCTGCAGTACTTCTGTGCTGTGCGGCTAACATCGTGCTAAATTGATTGGCCGCTGGTAGTGAGCTGCATGCGAATACACGCTGGAGTCTCACTGCCATTTCTATTTCCCCCTCATATCTGTCTAGGCTTGGGCAACCTGACAGTATCTTAGCCCACGTGCAGTCTCTGACTGCGCGGCACTTTGCCTGGATCAGGCTTGTGCTTTCATACCATACATGTCGCTCTATGCCTTCGCCAACCTTGATTGCATACACGTGCCAATATGTACGCGCATTTGCTTCCACAGCTTTCCTCGAGTTTTAAGTGCAATCCTCGATAAAATCATCTATATGTGCGTGCGCACATGTAATTGGCCGTACCAACATTGTTTGACAGTGGCCTACAAGGTCAAATATTGGTTGCCATTCCTCCACTGTTTGAAGGTCAGCGGATCCTGATCATACTGTCCCTACCTGATGAGGGCAAACAGCACGAAACCAGTCGTGTGTGTGTGTATGTGTGATGGAAATGCATGCAAATGAGCATTTGGTTCAAGTAATTTATAATTTCGTGTTTGTATTGCGGTGGAGCATGCCGTGTTTGGTTACTTTAGATAGCATGTTAATGCGTCACTGGAGCGTTGGTGCTATTCTACTGCTATTCATTAGTTCGATAGGTGACACAATTGAACTCGTTGCCATTTTCGTTCTACCGAGCACGCTCTCTCTCTCGCACACATACACACACACACACTCGAAAAAAAGTCAATCGATACGAGAACAGCGCAATTGTTGTGTGTACAAAACCATGTTTTGCTTGCGCGTGCTGCTGCTGCTGCTGCTGCTGCTTTGATGATTATTATCGGTGATTTCGGTCACGTGCTCCCTGGGTCACGTGTCGCATTGTGTTTTCGTGCATCAAGCGCAGCATTGACTCGACATCTTTTTGTGGTGTGTGAAATGTAGTATTTGACGAATAATGATGCCGTTGTTGAGGGCTCTTGTCGAGGTTTACTGGTACATGTGTTCTGCTCCTGTGCTGTGATTTAAAAATAGGGTACCATCTATTGTGGTCTGTTGGACCTATACCTTGGTGATGCAATTTTGCCTCCCAGGTATGTCTGTTGGCGTCCTTGGGCCGATGTCGACCATAGATGTACATCACAATCGCATGATTTTTATCATGTTTCACTGCTATTCGAATGACTAAGTAGTCCGATTCAGTAGGAACAATATCTCTGGCAGCACTCGCCGTACTCCGTCGATCTGCGTTCATTAGCCGAGAGCTGTATCTGCTCCTCCCCAGCTTGGAGACAACGCTTTACACAGTGCGTCCAATGTGAGCAGGTCAAGAGCAAGTTCTGCCTAACTCTTATGGTCAATGTCAGGAGCTTTCATATCTCTTTTGCAGACGTCTGCCTAATGGTCGACTTCCTGATTGCAACTCAACATAGAGTAGATCTTTCGAAATACGACCATTTTCCATTCTGTAGACGTGGCCAAGCCACCACAGGCGGAGCTGTCGTAGTAGGGTGAACATGCTCCGTAGACCAGCTTTTGAAAGCACTTCAGCATTGGTCAATTTGTCCATCCACGATATGTTCAGGATACGACGGATGCTTCGTAGATGGAAAGCATTCATCTTCCGTTCGTGTCTTGCGTGGGCGGTCCAGGTTTTCACTGCCGTACAGTAAAGCAGTTAGTACACACGCGCTGTATACCACCATCTTTGTCTTTAAAGTCAACTTGCGGTTGCACCAAACCACGAAGTTAAAGCGGGACAAAATGACAGATGCTTGCCACTACCGCGTATCAATCTCCGTGTCTAGCGAGAGGTTTGGTTATCCGCAATGGTTGAAACAAGTATGTGAATGAACTTTGTACTTGGGGGGGGGGTGTGGGGGGGGGGGGGGGGGGGGGGTTCAAGCTGACAGTTTCCAACAGTGATGATTGGAGGCGATAGAATCCCTTGATCAAGGACTTTGGTCTTGGTCCTGCTGATTGTTAGCCCAAAGTCTTTGCATGCCGACGAAAAACAGTCCATTAGCAACTGGAGGTTCTCTTGGGAGTTGGCGATAATGGCTGCGTCGTCGGTAAACAGCAGGTCACGGATTAGCACATCCTGTGCCTTGGTTTGTGCTCTCAACCGGTTAAGGTTGAATAGCTTGCCATCACTTTGCGTGCATAGGTAAATGCCTTCTCGTCCTAAACGCATGCTTCAGAAGCAAAGTAAAGAAAATGCCGAACAGAGTGGAAGCAAGAACACGTTCGTGTTTGACGCCTCGGTGAATTTCAAAGGCTTATGAACTGAAACCGTTAAAATGGACTGAGCCCTTCATGCCAGAGTGGAACAACATAACGAGTTTCAGCAGTCTTGCGGGGCAGCCTATAAGATCAAGCATTTCTAAAAGACTCCGCTGACATAGTCGAATGCATACTTTAAATCAATAAAAACAGCGTATAATAACATACGGTCAAACTTATAGCCAGATCTGCAAGACTTTAGCAAACAATTTGCCTACAACTTTCCGAAGGGAGATTCCTCCATAATTTTTGCAGTCGCCTCTATCACCTTTATTCTTAAACAAACCAGCGAATGGTCAGTATCGCAGCCTGCGCTTTGATATAATCTGGCGAAGATTACGTTTCCTATATTAGTGCGCCTAACACGAATAAAATCAAGCTGATGTCGATGCTTAGAGCGAGGATGTTTCCAAGAGACTTCATGCTGTGGTTTTGTTTGAAAGAAAGTGTTACTAACACAAAGACTGAACTGTGTGCACAATTCTAAAAGGTGTTGTCCATTTCCATTGGTTTTACCTACTCCAAACCTTCTGAGACAGTTTTGCCAAGACTCGAAATCTGCACCAACTCTGACATTAAAATCACCTAATACACTACACAGTTATTTAGGTCACGTTTTGGAGGACTGTTGTGAGGTTATGATAACAGGCGTCACAGAGAGCGTCGGTGCATAAACGTTTACCAACGTAATGGTACCAGTAAGGCACTTCAGATTTATAGTCCAAATCCGGACGAAGTTGAATACAACTTCGGACTGCTTAGCGGGACTCCGGCTCCTGATTTTTCCTCCAGGTTGACTCCTAAAGCCTTTTCCATGATTGGATGTAGCGACAAAGCAGTGGAGGTTTGAGATAAAGGTTATCCTTCCCTTATGTGGATCGCCTTCCTGGACTCACGAGCTCCACCTGCCCGAAGCAAGCTGGTATTTAGGTGCCAGTCAGCCGCCTTCGCCCCTCCACCTGTCAGTAGAAGCAGTTCTGCTGGGTCACACAGGACCACGCCTGCAGGCCAGGATCTGGGATTGGTTGTCAGAGGCTAAGTGAGACGTGTGCCGTTAGAGTATTTTTGGAATTGGGAGCTTATCCCCACAACCTTGGAACCCGTATGGTATGTATGCATATATCAAATCACAGTGTTAGATGTACACAGCACATACCAACAATATAGTGGTTTCGAGCATTGTGAAATGCATGATTTAAGAACTGCGTTTCTCTATATATGAACCTTTATGGAAAAATTCGTGAAAATTTGAAAACAACCCAGTTACAATCCATCTTGCCGTCCTAAGGCTAGCGATGAAGGGATCTAGGACTATGCGAGGTCATAGCTCAATCATTACATTTAATCAAATTACCTATATTTCTTGACCCACAGGGCATCGGCGGAGCCATACGATGCCAGTGGATCTCACGACTTGTCGAGATGTTGAAGGAGGGACCACGGAAGCAGCCTCTTCTACATTACGCAATCAAACAGCTCGGTGATATTTGCACTATGATCACCTCGGTAAGTCATACCTATCACGTGTCTGCTCACATTTACCGCATTTTTATCCGACCCTTCCCTTCGCATCATTTCAGTTGTAGATGATTGCCTATCACTTCATTTTTACGGTCTCTACGATTCCATCAACTGTGCGTTCAGACCGTAACAACCGGAGATTGAATTGTGTATCAAGTAGCCCAAATTAAGCCTTGTGCGCTTCTTTTTCATACCATTCACAACGGTCTCGTGATCACCGGACATTATTAGCGGTTCTATCGTTCGTTTGCAGTTCGTGCACTTGCTCACTGTGAAGCCCAGACAGGGTCGCTTCATGCATCCACATGAGATCAGACAGACCGCCAGGTTGCGCGTGAGATTACTTATCCCCTTTGGATGTGCGCGGGAATAAGGTTAGTCGGGTTCAGGTAAATCTGTCAGTCGCAAAGCGAGACAGTAAACCACGGTTATATTCGTTGCGCGAATGTGCAATCTTGCAGTACTTTGTGCTCTGTGACTAACACCGTGCTAAATTGATTGGCCAGAGTTAGTGAGCTGCATGCTGAAACAGGCTGGAGTCTCACCACCATCTTTATTCTCTATTTCTCATTCGTCAAGGCCTGGGCAACCTGACAGTATCTTAGCCCACGTGCAGTCTCTGTACGGCACTTTGCCTGGATCAGGCTTGTGCTTTCATACCATACCATACATTCGTTGCGCAATTGCTGGTACATATGCCTCTAGGCGCCTTTCAACGCCATCATTCATTCATTTTGTGCGACTATCTTCTCCTGGAGGATGAGTCGGCTTCAATGAAGGTTCTTGGGGATTTGGGCACAAAGCGGCGTCCCCAGCACCACTCGGCGTTTATTCGAGTCAGCTTCTCTAGCCTTTGCACAACCAAGTGTGACCTGCAAGGCAGCAGGGTGTCGCCAGAAAGAGGTGGTCTACCAGACTCTGTTCCAGGTTTTTCCTCAAGGTTTTCTCCCGAAGCCTTTCCCGCGATCGGGTATCCCGCAAGGCAGTGGGTTTTTCTTCCCTTAGATGAAGTACCCTCCCAATCCAACGAGCTCCATCTGCCCGAAGCAAACTAATTTTTAGGCGCCAGTCACTCACCCTCACCCAATCTCCTGTTCGTAGAAGCAGTTCAGCGGGTTCGGGAAGCCACTTGTGCAGGCCAGAAGCTGGACTTGGTTGTCAGAGGCTATTTGAGACGCGTGCCATATGGGAGCATTTTATAAACAGTGGGAGCTTATCCCCACTGCCACCCCCGACTATGACAACCATCGGAACTTTTTAACGCCATCGTGTGAAAGGGGGCATGCAGGAAGGAAGCTACTCTTCCAACACCTTTCACATTGAGAGTTTTCTGTCAGTTGGTTAGTTCTGATATCGATCGTGTTGCCTAATGCTTGTGTTCTTTTTCTTTTCTCAGTCAAGCACTCGTGTTGTGTACCGTTCAGGCCAACTACGTTCCCGTGATATACAAGCATTGAACATGCGTTACAATTTGCTGGAGGTTACCATCACATGTGTGGCGGAATGCATGACTGTCATTCGGGAAGAACGAGCCCGGAATGCTGCTGCTGCTGACAAAACTCGTAAGCTTCTTCACGTGTGACATATACAATTCACCGTACGCACCTTTTCGCAAACCGTCGTTCATTTCTCCCTCTCGTCTATAGCTTCACCCAAACCAGACGCCATGCACCCGGCATCACTCCAATCGGGCGTGCAAAAATTGCTCAAGCTCATTCGCTACTTGTTAACCGAGGGTCTTCTCACGTTCCATCTTACCCACGTCCGTCTTCTTTGGAACAGTTTCATGACAGACGTGGAATCCGATCGATCGGACCTGGTGTTCACCGAGGATAGGGAGTTATGTTTCCGATGGTTCGCGTCCTTATCACCGGATACAATCCAAACAATGGATTTCTTCACATTCTTCGAGGAGCAGCTGTTACGTGTTGAGCCGGTACACATGACGCCATCGGGAATGAAGTGAGTTCACGTTTATATGAGCCATGTTTTTACTCATGCTCATGGCTTTGATCTCGCGCTGTCTTTGTTCCAGCTTGTTCCAGCTGTTCTTTTTCCGAGTCAACGCTGCGCTGGGTCATTTGATTCATGTGACTGAGTGCTCCTCTCCGGATTTGAACAATGCGCCCGAAGAAGTTTCAACCTATGTGTTGGATGACCCGGACCTCAATGGGTTGACTCACGTCTGGCGTATGCTTCTTCACGCCCCGAACGCCGTAGCGATGCAGGCCGTACAGTTGATTGAGCAATTGTACACCAACTTGACGGATCAGCTTAGCGCCAGGCAATTGGAGCTCTACGAGGATGTCCTGAAGCGAGGGTTCTCGCTTCTTGTGGCGGATTATCATACTGTGAGTTTCCAGTTTGGATTTCGATGTTGCAAGGATTTTGAAAATGGGATATTTTTGCTGTTTAAACAAGTTTTATATTTCTCATACATTACGTTTTGATCACTACTTTGAATCTTTCAATTGGTCAATGTATAATCCACGGCCGTTTGACCCTTCGACCTCAAATCACCATGTGAACAAATTTCGTGCTTAACATTCTTACACTTCTTCACAATAACCCACTTTTATGTGTCAACCTTTGCTTCCAGAAGTTTTTCTCATGAAAATTCCTAATTATTATCAGTTGTGGTATTCTGGAACCGAAGTTTCTATATTGCTTTTGTGTATCCGTCAAATGTTTCGCAACATGGAAAAATGCATATTGACAAGGTCGAGTTCAAGGTCATGTACTTAATCCGCTACTTACACAACCGGGATGTGCGGTGCTGTGTAGCTAACATCTTGCTGAAATGATTTACCACCGGTGGTGTCTTGCAAGCAGAATCGCCCCGGAGTCTCACGGTTATTTATATTTTCGTTCTCATATCTGTCTAGGCCTTGCAACCCGACAGTATATTATCTTACGTCCAGTCTTTGACTTCTGTACATACATACATATCCCGGACGGGTTGTTATATACATTTATTCAGCACTGTGGATTACCAATCGAATAATCCACGCACCGCTCAAATCGTTCGCCATTTAATATCTCCCCCATCATAATTAGTTTCACTTCATTATCAACCAAATTCTTTACGCTATGTATATAAGTATGTATGTATGTATTATGTCGGTCTGTCTGTATGTCTGTCTGTCTGTCTGTATGTATGTATGTATGTATGTATGTATGAATGTATGTATGTATGTATGTATGTATGTATGTATGTATGCATGTATGCATGTATGTATGTATGTATGTATGTATGCATGTTCATATGAATGTATGTATGTATGTATGTATGTATGTATGTATGTACGTACGTATGTATGCATGCATGTACCTATTTATATATGCATCTATGTGCTCATGTATGTGTGTATGCATGAAATCACTAGCCCAATCCAGTCAAAGTGCCGCACATGTGCTACTATCAGGTTGCCCAGGCCTAGACCGATATGCGAAAGAAGATGGAAATGGTGGTGTGATTTCATCGTTTTTTTCGCATTCAGATCACCACTGGTGGCAAATCAATTCAACACGTTGTTAGCTACACTGCCAGATTACACATCCGTACATACTCATCTGTTATGTATGTATGAAAGCACAAGCCTGATCCAGGCAAAGTGCCGCATAGTCAGAGACTGCACGTAGGCGGAGATACTATCAGGTTGCCCAGGCCTAGACAGATATGACAAAAGAAATAGAAAGAAAATAGAAATAGAAATGGTAGTGAAACTCCAGCCTGTTTCAGCATGGAGCTCACTACCGTTGACCAATCAATTTAGCACGATGTCAGCCGCACAGCACAGAAATACTGCACGATTGCATATCCGTGCAATGACACGCGATACGGTTTCCGGGATTTGAAAACAGTGAAGGAAGTAAATGCTGCTTAAATAGATAGGTTCGTTCACTAAAACTCTACCGAAAACACCGTAACTGCTCGCAGCCTGCCATTCACAATACAACCTTTACTTGAGTTTCACGGCAATATTGATGCAGCCATTCAAATGTATAAAACCTGTTTTTAAATGAACCATACGCTGCTGCATGATAGAATATTCGTGCAATCAATCATTTTACCATACTTCTATTCTTCTCGGTAAAACAATATTCCGTGTTAATGGAAATAAATTTGTATACAATCGATCCAGGAGCTTCGTCACACCAAGGGTTGTAGTCGGGACGGGGAATATGCCCAAGAAACATTCCACCCACCATCTTGATCTGTTCTCTAAGCAGCCTATCAAACCAACAACATTGCTTGCCTTGTTTACTTTATTTGTCGGGCCACGGTAGTTAGCGAATATTACATGACTAAGCGTCGCGCTGAGACTGAACCTTAACGTGGTGCGATGGTTTGTGTACCTTCATGACCCATTGAGCTATACTGGGTGATGACTTTTAGTGTCAGCAGAGCTACTCATACCAGAAAGGTCGATGGATAGAGGTCAGATAAACTCAGTCTCAACCCACTGCCTTCTGATTCAGGCTTTTTATGTCAAAGGCTCCGGATGGGTGCCCCTAAGCCAAACTCCTACTTCGACCTGGGCAACCGGGTAGTAGTAAAATAAAGGTTGAAAATGATGACATGACTAAGCGTCTGCAACATTTCCTAACTTTTCGGATCTTATTTAGAATAACACAACCCACTATCATCTACTTGGCAATTAACTCTCCGTCTCATCTAATTTGGATAACATTGTTCCTCTGCTTGATGTTCAAGGCCATTGCGATACGCGTCTGTTCAGATCGAAATTTTTGATTGTACGTGACGTCCTTGTTACCGGTTTGTTAGTCCGTGTTGCACGCACCCTTTTCCTCTGGCAGGTTTGCGCGCTTCACCACAAATCGCTAACCGACAAATCAGAAATGAATCAGACCATTAACCGAACGCTGCTCCTCATCCAACTGCTACAGCGTTTTCTTCTGCGGAAAAACCACACGGTCGCCTGTGGTTGGAGTTCGTTTGACGAGCCGATGCCACTAAAACGGTGAGTGTCGTGCGCCAGTTCGCTTGCGTCTTTGTTATGAATTCGTGTGAGCTTTTTAATACGGAAATCTTGTCCCGGACGATCTCTGAACCAATCCTTCGCGATATTTCCTGTGAGCATAATCATAGCGACATTGCAGAAGCATGTTGGCAAGTATCCTTGGACTCCGTCTCAATTCACTACTTTCTAGAGTTCGTGGGATTTCTTCTCACTCATTTCGTTTGTGATCGCTTGGCGTTGAGTCTAAATTGATTGAACATAAATTCTCATTTTGCATGCGTTTCCATCACACTCGCCACACAAACGATTTCGTGCTGTTTGCGCTCATCAGGTATGATATGGTATGAAAGCACAAGCCTGATCCAGGCAACGTGCCGCACGGTCAGAGACTGCACATGGCGAAGAAATACTTGTCAGGTTGCCCATGCCTATACGATTGGAGGAAATAGAAATGTTGAGGAAACTCCAGCGTGTTTCAGCATGCAGCTCACTACCGTTGGCCAATCAAGTTAGCACGATGCTAGCCATACAGCACAGAAATACTGCACGATTGCACATCCGTGCATGCATGGGTAGATGGGATAAACCCGTGGTCTTGAACAAAGATCCTCAAATGAATTTGCGAACTACACGATAGATTGAAACGATGGTACACGCGCGATAACCAGTTTTATGACCACATTCTACTTACTTACTACTTAGTTTGACCCATCCGAGACTATTCGCGGGCATCAATGCTCAATTTTATTCACGCCTTTTTACTTTGTTCCCATCTACGATTTCCCATTTACTCCGTTTCCCCTCCCCCAGCTGTTGGATCGGCTCGTCCATCTTGTTCACCGTGCTCTTCGACATCCCGAGCTACGACCCCCGCACGCTGCACCATCTTTTATGGCCCGACTTGCCCCAGACCAAGTGGCACGAGTACTGCCTGTGCCCGCTTGCCAAATTGCCGTACCCGAACGCGTTCCTGTTCGCTTGCCACGCGAACATGACCACCGCCGAGTTGGAACGTGCGCTGCGACGCTTCTATTTCCACATGTTGTCGCTCAGTCTCGACAAGCAATCGATGGACAGCGTGGGTCAAATCAACGAGTTCACCCTTCGTTTGTGTGTGCACTCGCACGCGGGGAAATTCCCGTGTTCCAACTCCAATGTGATCAATACCAGTGAGCCTGGTCATCCGGTGTGTTCCGTGTTGCCGTTGTGGTCTGATTGGCCGGTTGGGTTTATGCTCGAACATGGGGTCAATACGACGCTTTGCCAGTGCAAGGAGGATTGGAGCGTGTAAGTTTTTGTTCGCGGTGGTATTAATATGGTATGGTATGAAAGCACAAGCCTGATCCAGGCAAAGTGCCGCACAGTCAGAGACTGCACGTGGGCTAAGATACTGTCAGGTTGCCTAGGCCTATGATGGGATACTTTGAACGTGCCCTGTTAAATCACGCAAGGTTTTAACTATCAAGAGATGGTATGTTACCAATGCGGTGTTGGTTCTGGTTTACTGACACTTAATCGACAGACACTTAATCACCAAGTCACTTCATCCCCAGTCATTTAATCCTCAGTCACTTAATCTTCAGTTTGATAACTTCTGAAGAATGCAGAATACGTTCAAATGAATTTATTTAGCAGGAGAGATGTGTAATTGATTTTAAAAACGTCAATCTTTCCGTAGTTGAGTGTCGCTGAATTGCTCGAGATGTCCTGGCGCATATCTCAGCATACTTCTTCTTCTGTTTGATATGAACCCCAGCACATGCTTTAAGAACAGAACCCATATGCTGTCAGCAATCCTTTCGCAAACCGTTAAGAAATGTCCACATGGTGGGATGTTGACAATAAAAGAGTGACTGTAATGCATGATGCCAGCCTTCTACAGCATTATTCGTTCGGGCAACATCACTATTTGCGTCTTCATACTTATTCCTGACACGTACCTTCGCTGGGGATTAAGTGACTGGAGATTAATTTACTGGGGATTAAGTGACCGGGCACCGTTGGTTCTATCTTCATAGTGCGCTGTTTTTAACTACATCCATCTGCTGCCACTGGAAGCTGCTGAATAAATGGTGCTCCACGGGGCACTAAGGAATTCATGCCTCTCCTAACGTTCCACATTCTGGCCTGTATATGTAATGATGTCGTATTTCAGTACCGCGCGCGGTAACACCGTGCTAGATTGATTTATCAAAGGTAGTGAGCTGCATGCTGAAAAACGCTTAAGTCTCACTACCATTTTTCATTTTTTAATATATCTCTGTTCATGCCTGGGAAACCTGACAGTATCTTAGTCCACGCGCAGTCTTTGACTGTGCAGGACCTTCTCCTGATCCAGACTTGTGAATTTCATGCATACATATGTATAATACATGTAAGCTGCCAGAAAGAAATGACTTTGTTATTTGATGGATAATGTGTATGGAATCACAAGTTCTGGGTCAGGGAAAGTTACGCACACTCATAGACTGACACTGGGCTGAGTTACTGTCAAGTGTCCCAGGCCTAGACTGATGTGTAAGTAATCAACGAATGAAAACTTACTTTACTTACTTTTTTGCGACTATCTCCTCCTGGAGAATGGGTCGGCTTCAATGAAGGTTCTTGGGAATTCGGGTACAAAGCGGCGTCCCCAGCACCACTCGGTGTTTATTCGAGTCAGCTTCTCTATCCTTTGCACAATCAAGTGCATCAGTGAGTTGCCAGAAAGAGCTGGTGTACACCAACTAACCGTCTACGAGACTGCTCCAGATTTTTCCTCAGGGTTTTCTCTCGAAGCCTTTCCTGCGATCGGGTATCTCGCATGGCAGTCGAGGTTGAAAATCAGGGTTTTCTTTCCCTAAAATGAAGTGCCCTCCCAGGCTAACGAGCTACATCTGCCCGAAGCAAACTGGTTTTCAGCCGCCGTCACTTAGCTTATCACCGTTGCTAATCACTATTATTTGTGGCGGTACAAAGCATACAGGTATGAACGCATGGCCACTGTGGGAGCACAGTGCCAACTTTATGGAATGC
>JACCGJ010005718.1:0-15527 GCA_013407085.1 Atriophallophorus winterbourni
TCTCCTGTCTAGGCATGGCCGACCTGGCAGTATCCCAGACCGCAAACAACCATGACTATTACTACGAAACCCAATTCCATAGTGCGTCGGCCGTCGCGCACGATAAAAAGGGTCGCCTCACCTGCTGCATAGAGCAGGGCGGGTAAGCGAAAACAAGCTACTGCTGGCCCTACTCTTCAAATATTTCTGACCCTTCCCCTCCCCCATCCATTCTCCGTGTCAATCCCAGCTTTAGAAACGACCGCGCTGAACATGTTGGAACATTTTCTGTTCGCGAATTTACAGATCACTTTCTGAAACCACGGACCTCTGCTCACATCGGAGCCATGAATGTTAGAACTCTCAGACAAATAGGCCAGCAAGCTGCGTTGGCTCTTACCTTAGATAGCCTATCTATTGATGTTTGCTGTTTATCGGAAACGCGCTTATATAATCCGTCTATAATTACTGAACTTACTTCCGTAAACCTTTCAACTCGCTTCTTTTTGCGCTGCTCTGGTGATCCTGTAGCTGCCATTTCAGGACAGGCGGGTGTTGGTATAGTGCTGAATTCGCGTGCCGAATCCTGTCTAATCGATTGGATTCCTTGCAATAGCAGGATGTGCGCAGTTAGACTAGCCACTAATATTAGACCAAACTCAAAATCTTCTAATCAGAGATGTTAGTTTATTGTGGCAACTAACGCCCCGACTAACACCAATTCCGACGACGAGAAGAATGCCTTATACGATGATCTTCATGCTCTTTTGCGACGCGTAAAAATCTCCTATATTGTTGTCTTAGCGGGAGATATGAATGCCAGACTGGGTCGCTTAAATGCATCTGAATCACAATTAGGTGGCATGTTTAGTCTTGAAGGCCAACGCACAGATAATGGTAAACGGTTTATACAATTCTGTGCACAATCTCGATTATTCATTAGCAGCACTTCCTTTCGCCATAAAAGATGTCAAATTACCAAATGGCGCTCGCCGGATGGAAGCCAACCTTCGGCCCAAATCCACCATATCGCCCTAAGTGCTCGTTGGAGAGGTTGCATTGAGGACTGCCGCACCTTTTGGAATACCTGCATAGATTCAGATCACCCTCTTGTGCGATGTAGGTTCTCGTTAAAGTTCTCCGGTACGAAGCCATCGAATGGGAAACGCATTGCGGTCGAAAAATTATCTCAGCCTGCAGTTCAAGACATTTATAGGACCACCTTGAGTAACTCACTCCCAGTTGCTCAGTGTGCAACTGCCGATAAAAGGTGGAACAAAATAACCGGGATTATGCGAGCCGCCGCAATAACAGCCTGTGAGACTACACAACCAACCCAAAAGTCCCACTGGATTTCAAAGCGCTCTATAGAAATTCTTCACCAGCGACGCCAAATACCTCATGGTCCTGGACACAACACAGAGCGTAGACGCGTGAGGAATGAACTTAAACGGAGCTTAAGACTAGACAGAGAAAAGTGGTGGCTAAATAAGGTCGAAGAAATGGAAATAGCAAATAATGCGGGTAACGTGCGAAAACTCTTCCAACTTATTCGATCGACGGGGCCTACGAAAAACAGGGTGAGTGAGACTATCGCTGAAATAGACGGTACTCTTATCACTAATAAGAAACGCCGCCTCTCACGCTGAGCCGAACATTTTGAAGAACAATTCAGCTGGTCGCATGCAACAGAATCATTCCCTTATTTGAAGCAGTGTGATCCTTGGCCTGTTAGCGTAGATCCCCCTAATGATTTAGAAATCAAAGCATGCATCGAATCCATGAAACCATTCAAAGCTGCTGGCCCCGATGACCTACCACCTGTTTTGTTCAAAGAAGGTAGCCAAGTCCTAATCAGCACATTAGGCGATCTCCTCCGTGAAGTGTGGGTGTCAGAATCTGTCCCTCCGAGTTGGGGCGAATCGGTTTACATACCTATATTTAAAAAAGTGTGCGCAGCTCATCCTCTAATCATCGTGGGATAAGTCTCACTCCCATCATTATGAGATTATTAGCGTCCATATGTCTTCGAAGATTAACTTCGCATAGGGAATCACAGATCCGAGAGCAGCAAGCTGGCTTCCGGCCTGGCAGAGGCTGTATCGGCCACATTTTTACTCCTCGACGTATCTTAGAACTGCGGCACACCTATCGACAGCCGACAACTGCCATCTTTTTAGACTTCAAAGGAGCATTTGATTCAGTCGATCGAAATGTCCTGTTTAACACCTTGCTGTGCAAAGGCGTTCTACAAAAGTATGTCAACATACTACGTGCACTTTATTCGTAATTGATGCCACCATGGAATTATGCGACGAAGGATCCCCAGCTTTCGGAGTTCAAATAATGCCGGGCGGCAAGCTTCTCGATTTGGACTATGCACGAATGTGCAATCGTGCAGTATTTCTGTGCTGTACGGCTAACATCGTGCTAAATTGATTGATAGTGAGCTGCATGCTGAAACACGCTGGAGTCTCACTACCATTTCTATTTTTATTTCCCCCTCATATCTGTCTATGCCGGGGCAACCTGACAGTATCTTAGCCCACGGGCAGTCTGTGCGGCACTTTGCCTGGATCAGGCTTGTGCTTTCATACATACATACATACATACATATATGCTGATGATATAGTTCTGTTCTTCGACTCGTACACAGATGCACAGGCGATACTGAACAAGCTAGCTAGTATTGTGCCCGCATTTGGAATGCGTTTTGCACACTCTAAGTGCAGTGTTCTGCTGCAGGACATCGACTTATCAAACAACACTTTATTACTTGACAATCAGGCGCTTGAAATTGTAGATCGTTTTACATATCTCGGTAGCTGTATCAATAATTCTGCATCGTTAGATGATAAGGTCTCGGCACGCATTTCTAAAGCGACCGTAACATTCCGCAACCTAGGTCACCTCTGGCGTCAGAAAGGGCTATCTCTGTTACTCAAGGGTAGAGTCTATACAGCGACAGTTAGGTCTGTGTTATTGTATGGGTGCGAAACTTGGACCTTACGTAAAGAACACATTCGGCGTCTCCAAGTATTTAACAACCGATGTCTCCGCAACATTCTAGGATTTTGCTGTTACAATCGCATAGGCACCGATGCTCTCCGAAATAAGTTGTTCGGTAGTGCACAGATGTGCAATCGTGCAGTATTTATGTGCTGTGCGGCTAACATCGTGTTAAATTGATTGGCCATCAATAGTGAGCTTCATGCTGAAACAGGCTGGGGTCTCACTACCATTTATATTTTCTTTCTCATATCTGTCTAGGCCTGGGCGACCTGACATTATCTTAGCCCACGTGCAGTCTCTGACTGTACGGCACTTTGCCTGGATCAGGCTTGTGCTTTCATACATGCATAATGTTGATATAGAGAAGCAGATCAACCTGCATTGGTTACGCTGGTTGGGTCACGTTTTACGGATGCCGGACCACCGACTTCCGAAACGGATTCTTTATACGACGCTACATCCTGATTGGCATAAATCTCGGGGTGGCCAAACCGAAACATGGCACAGGTAGTTAAAAACCCTTACTACTAACCTTTCCAAAGTCGGCGCAGCGCGTCTTCCAGTCTGGTGTCCCCGCGATCAGATATCACAATAGCTAGTTACGCTTCAGGATATGTCCCAAAACCGTGTTCAATGGCGGTCTTGCACTAAGCACCTTGGAGTGTTTGCTTAACCTTGTATGCTGTCAAGCGGAGTGACGAGAAAAGCTTGTTATGATGCATGGCAGTGAAAGCCGCGAGGAAACTGTCATGCTGATGTTGCTCTACTCGTTCACAAAACTTGTTTGAATGCATGTTCCATTCGAGGTGTAGGCACCTCTTCCCAGTTTGTTTGTGCATATTCTTCTATAGCAATTTGAGTCCCACCCTTCCCCATCTTTTATGATTTTACTCTTTTGTGGTTGTATGGCAGTTAAGCATTCGGTACGTGCTACCGATGTAATGCTGTCTATGATGATGATACATGCATACATACACATATACATACATACATAGATACGCCTTCAATCGAGCAGGGTTCAAACTGCTGTTGCCAGAAAGTGGTTTCGGAGCGTGTACGACTTGACAACCCACATATAGAGGTATGACTGCGTGGAACTTTGCCTGACTCCAAGAAGCGGTTTTACCAGATATTCGCTTAATCGTAGATTCCATGTATGAAGTCATATGCCTAGATTCAGACAAAGTAGCGAACAATCAGAGACTGCAGATGTGCTAATATATTGTCAGGTTGCTCCGGTATGAAAGCAAAAGCCTGATCCAGGCAAAGTGCCGCACAGTCAGAGATGGCACATGGGTTAAGATACTGTCATGTTGCCCAGACCTATATAGATATGAGGGGGAATAGAAGAGGTAGTGAGACTCTGGCGTGTTTCAGCATGCAGCTCACTACCGTTGGCCAATCAACTTAGCACGATGTTAGCCGCACAGCACAGAAATGCTGCACGATTGCTCTAGTCTCATCTCGCAAGTGAACCGACCTACCTCAAAGTGGTGCCGAACTAGACGAATAAAGGGAAATGACAGTAAAAACTGCGCCGTGTCTCAATTTACCATGGTGTTAGCTGGAGACTACAGAAGTACAGTGTAATCGTAAGTTCATGGCAGATATAACTTCAGGAGATTGAACAACCCCAGATCAGATGGAAAAAATAGTCACCTGCTGATCATATAGTCGTTCCATCTGCAATGGCTTGAGCACATCAGTCGCGAATTGCGGGTGAGAGAACGTATCTCGGATTTTTTCAAACAGCAGACTTTGCACCGTTTTTTCGGAGCTAGGACTAATCTTTTGCGGCTTGTACGAGACGTTCAGCGTGGGCATTCGGGAATCGCCATCCGGTTTTATGCTTCCTGCAAGCATACGGATGAAAGTGGTCTTTCCGGTACCATTCTCACCCAACATAACGATTATTTCCGAATTGGTGAAGGCGCCTGGTTCAATTGTTAATTCAAAATCTTGCAGCTGCTTCTTCATGCGTGGATATTTACAATGTGTGTGGCGTTTAACTTCCTCATCCGTGGCAGTTTCTGACACCTGAAACAGGAAGAATCGAATATTGGTCGTATAAAAAGGGACGGAAAGTTATCAAGTTATGTCAAACAAAGTGGAAAACTATAGAGTAGTTATGTCAATTACTTACTTACTTCGTTGGAGTGGGGGTTATTTTTCGGAACAGAAGGTATCAATTCACGAGTAGCATTAAATATAGCATTGTGTCGATATCGCTTCAAGATAACTGACAATCATAACATCGAGACAGAAGTATAGCAACCAAGTAAAGGGGGTTCAACAGGCAAAAAGCGTATAAAACTGTCTCTCAGGTGTAAACAATCAGATATCCCGAGAGAATTCAGCGTCATCAGCACAATGTGCATCCGGTGTGATTTTCAAAGCTACACTGCACAACGAGAATTCCTCTTGGCAGTTGGCAACACACAATATTAACAAGACAGTTTTTGACTATCAGGCTCCTGTATGTATGAAATCACAAGCAAGATCCAGGCAAAGTGCCGTACAGTCAAAGACTGCACGTGAGCTAAGATACTGTCGGGTTGCCCGGGCCTAGACAGAAATGATGGGGAAATAGAAATGGTACTGAGGCTCCAGCGTGTTTTAGCATGCAGCTCACTACCGGTGGCGAGCTCAACTCCTGATTTGTGGTCGCGTTCTTTCGAATGGAATAACACGGGTTGGCTGACAGTAAGCAAACGCTTCGACGTGCGATAATACCGAAGTGATTCACGTAGCGATTTAGAAATGCGTCAGCGACGAATAGCCACAATTTTGTCCATGGGAAAGTCCTCGATTGTCCTTTGGGTAATCTGGTTCTCGATGCTGATTGGTTTTTTGTGCCGTCGGTTTTGTACGTATGCAGATGATTCGCAGCCTGATCTGCCATTTGGTCAGAGACGGTAAAAGCTATTCGCCTGAAAGGTCTCCCTTTGTTCTTGCTACACGTGATGTTAAGTATAGTCATTAGTGAGTAATAGTGTATAAAGGTTTTCAGTATTCAGCATATCGGGTTTATTATTGGATTCAGATTTCATACCATATCACATTATATATAAAAGCTTTCGAAAAGGTTTAGACAATAATTTAAGCAGAGTTAATGGTTTAAGCCTTCCGCCGTCAAAGTCGCCAAGATTTGGCCACCCTGGGTTCAACGCCAATTGGGCTGCATCGACGAAACATTTCCGAAAAGTGTTGCGCATAGCACGATATGTACTGCAGTAGAGTGTTGTTGAACATTTCTTCATCAGGCTACATGATACCATGAGCAAAACTTATTTCGAATCACTTGTAATTGGAATTCCTGGGATGTTATAAAGCCTGTCCGTTCGCAATCTCTTCCGGGGGTTGTCCGAATGCATAATCTGTTTTTACAAGCGGTTTCACGTGGGTCCATGTGTCGCAGCGTTCGTTGGTGGTATTTGGCGCTTATGTTTATAAACTAGAAGAGCTGGGCATGGGCATGGGCATACGGCACCATGACAAATGGCATTCCATTTGAATTGTACTACGTTTGATTTAGCGTACGGCGCAGCGCAAAGGGAGTCTAACTTTAGTGTATGTATGAAATCATAAGACTGATCCAGGCGAAGTACCACACACTCGTACACTGCACGTGGGATAACATACTGTCAGGTCTCGCAGGCCTATAACTATAGAGTATTTGGGAGCATAGATTGTACGACCTAATTGTCATGCCCAATGAAATATCAATTGCGAACCAAAGGAGAGCATATCAAGAGCGACAACAATTCTTAATGCAAATAAATTAAGAGACGTTTCGTGAGGACGATATCATTTGATTTGTTGATGAATTGTACGCAAGAAACCATGTTAGCTTACGCCAAACAACACTGCGAGAAAAACGAAGATCAAAACGGAATTACCTTGAATACCAATGGGGTCTCGCGAAAACGCAAGTTCTCAGTAGGAATCTTTCCATCCAAGAATATGTTTATTCCTTCGCGGACAGAGAACGGCATCGTTACGACCCCGTATGCACCGGGAACACCGTAAAGACAGCATATGAAGTCAGATAAATAGTCCAGAACAGACAGGTCATGTTCAACCACCACCACAAAATTGTTATCCTGCAAAAGCGATTGGTTTAAGCAATCAAAACACGCAAACCTCCAGCAGCTCTCTTATAGCAACCGCCATTTTCAAGCGTTGCTTAACATCCAAGTAAGAGCTGGGTTCGTCGAACATGTAGACATCCGCCTTTTGAACACACACCATTGCACACGCGAAGCGCTGCAATTCGCCACCAGACAAGTCTCCGATAAGCCGATCGGTAACCACATTCAGATCTAGGAGAGAACGCGATAATAGACATCGATAAAAGCTCACCAAAAATGTCTAAAACGTGGTCTTGATTGCCGCGATCATCCTTCTTGTCGAGAAGTGCCTGCACTTGACCGGAAACGATTTTTGGGATACGATCCACGTATTGCGGTTTTACGACTGCTTTCAAATGGTCCTCGAGCACTTTGGTGAAATAGTTTTGCAGCTCGGATCCACGGAAATATGCCAGAATTTCAGTCCAGTCTGGAGGGTTCTAAGAATTACAAAAACACGAGGCATCAATCAGGAGATTGATTTGGTTTGATTTAGTAACGTTTCACCAATGCCTCGAGCACTGAGGAACCGAATATGCAATTCTGAAATACTTCAGTACTGGGTAATAGCGTGCTTAATTTAATTTGCCAAAAGTACCGAGGTGCATGTGGAAACACATTGAACTTCTAACGTCATTTTCTTTTTTCTAATTCTTATCTCTCGAGACCTGTGCAAGGTGACAGCACCTTAGCCTACGCATGATTTCGGACTATTCAAAAAATTTACACAATGATGCATGTATGTATGTGTGAATGCATGAAATGATGTGTGAATGCATGAAATCGCAAGCCTCATCCGGGCGAAGTGCTGCACAGTCATGGACTACACGTGGGCTAAGGCACTGTCAGGGTGTCTAGGCCTAGACAGCTATAAGAATCAAAATACATACGGCCGTGAGACACCGCCGTGTTTCAAATCACTATAGGTAACAAATCAAGTCAGCACGTTGTTGTAGGCACAATACTGTATGTTTGTACATTCGTGATTGAGCATCGCCATGAAGCAGAAAAATCTGCACCAGGGTGTGCCAGGCAACTTGCTACAGAGGGTAACAAATAATCAAAGAGAGAATACGAAAAAACGAAACATTTTCAACACCATCATGGATTACATTGAGTACAAACACAGCGAGATGATGCGACTGCACCCCGAATTGAACGCTCATTCTAACAAATAACGTATTCGTATTTGTCACACACGAAAGCTTGTATTTTGCTTTCTTGTGCGTAAATGACACGAAACCGTGCGCGGCGTGGTTAGACCGAATGAACAGAGTCCAGCATTCCGGCTTGCGGAAACCCTAGTTTCAGTAGCAAAACCATGTGTATTGCTTGTTACGTATGAGGCTTTTGTTGGCGGAAAGACGGGAGACGAAATTCACCATAATCAATAGCCAGCAGCGTCGGCTGTTTTCTTAAGGTGGATAATTTAATAAGTAATTTAGCTGACCAGCTGCAGTAATAATCCACTTCATACTGTGAATCCTGGTAGATTGATTTGACACAGGTAAGCGAAGTGGAAATCAGGTTTCGCAATTAAGATATTTAGGGCAGCTAGTCCCGATGGACTGGGTTTTGTTCAAGGTGGTGGTGATATTGCTATTTTCAAAGTATGCTAACTTCATGTTGTGAGCTATGGGAAAAAGCCATACGCCCGTCAATACCAGGCATCTGGCTTCAGTATCCCTTCGGCGCCTAAACTTGTCAAGGGAATCGCATGTTCGCGAAGAAAAACAGGGATTGAGACCCAGCAAAATATGTCGATTGCATGTCCACTGTATGGCAAGCCTATGATATTGATGTTTCATGATTTTAAGAACGACTTCGTTTCGACTGACAGAAACACATTGTTTAATATGCAATTGCGCAAAGGCATCACAAAAAATCAAAAGAACATAATCTTGGCACTCTAGTCCTAGTTCTATTTTTTCAATATCTGTCTAGGCCTGGGCAACCTGACAGCATCTCAGCACACGTGCAGTTTATTACATACATCCTAATAATAGCATTACACGATTGCAAATCCGAGCAATATTGCACATCTTTGATAAAATGATCTATATCTGCGTAGCATGAGCCGTAGAAAGAATACACCCGAAACAAAAATAGCCGTTGACTTCGTAGCGTACCAGAACGTCTTGATCTCGATGCTTTGGATTTTCAAGTTTGACCTGTGATAAAGTTACGTACGATAGAATCTTTTAGACCATAGTGTAAAACCTTTGACACGGAGCTCTGCCTTTGTTCTCGCTACTCGTACGGATGTGCAATCGAGCAATACTTATGTGCTGTGCGGCCAAAATCGTGCTAAATTGATTGGCCAGTAGTGAGCTGCATGCTGAAACAGGCTGGAGTCTCACTACCATTTCTTGTTCTTTTTCTTCCTCATATCTGTCTAGGTCTGGGCAACCTGACAGTATCTTAGCCCACGTGCAGTCTCTGGGTGGCACTTTGCCTGGATCAGGCTTGTGTCTTCATACATACATACATACTCGTAGATGGGCTAGTCATTCAAAAGTAACTAATAATTTGTACGTTTTTAAATTTCAAAGGTTCGTGCAATTATAATTGGGGATTTACTTTAGAACATACCCTTCTTTCGTCGTAAAACATTCAAAATCGTATTCTATAGGGCGCTCAAAATAATTGAGAAGATGAAAATCCGTACGGAAGCTGCGATCGGTGTACTGATTGAGGATAAGAGGTCGAGTAATTTATTAAAATGTGCACATCACTAGGCTGTTTTATCGATAAGAGCAAGGATTTGGTGCCGATGAAATCGTGCCTCTATGTCGTTCATAGAAGGCATGAACATACACAGAGCGTTTTCACTATAGGTCCAATTTTTTAGCAACTGAGTTGAATATCTTTGATAAATTAGAGTACACAAAAGCAAAATAATGCCATTACGTATAAACATTTGATGTGTGGAGTTACTTAATGCAATGGTTAATTTGGGAGGCGATGGTGTTATACTTCGTATTTTATTATAAAACAAGTATCAAATATGCTTTTTGATCAATCATGTGAGAAAAATATCGGAGTTATTGAGGTTAGCCGTGAAGGGCTAATTAAAAATAGAGTATTTGAAGCGGGCACTGGGTGGGTGATACTTACTTTATGTCTACCGAGGTTGGGCTTCAATTTGCCGGCTAGAATTTTTAACGCAGTAGATTTCCCGATTCCATTCGTACCGACCAGTCCAAGCACCTCACCAGGCCTAGGCATAGGCAAACGGTGAAGTTTGAAAGAATTAGGACCGAATCGGTGTGTAACTTCTTTCTCCAAATTGCTAGGTAAATTAATAATTTGTATGGCATCAAAAGGGCACTTTTTAACACAAATGCCACAACCAATGCACAGTTCTTCCGAAATAATGGCTACTGGGTCATTTGGAGTAACCTCAATACAAAGTGATCCCATGCGTACGACGGGGCACGATTTCTTACATTCAAGCCGACACTTTTTTGGTTTACACTTATCATTGTTCACAATAGCAATACGAGTTAATTCCTCTTGTGTAGATTGTTTGTTCATCATCCTTGTGAATGTGTCGGCGAATGAAAAAGCCGAAACGTGGTGAAAACGGGGCGGTTTGAACGCTTGCCACGTTGAAGGTCAAGTATAATTTTAATTGCACAAAAACTCGATTTCCTGTTCAGTTGAGATTACAAAGGATGGATGGTGGGTTAGTCGCTAATCGATCTTTCACGTCCACTATGAATACTTCGTTCTTCAAGACCGCTTATTCAGTTCAGTTCAGATAATTTGGCACAGGACTGTAAATGGCTGATAAGCCAATCGAGCGTCCAGAATTTCTTCAGTTCAGTTCAGTTTGCACAGGACAGTAAGTGGCTAACGAGCCAATCGAGCGTCCTGAATTTCTTTCAGTGTTAGCTGCAGAGAAGCAACGACCACTGCCAAAGCGTTTTTTCTTATTGTGATTTGGATATCCTCGACCCGATCGTTTCGAATTCAAGGTCAACGTGGAATTTCGCTCCGTCATTTTTATAACATTTTTTTGATTTAAGTTTTTAACATTACATTACTGACAATGGTTCTCCGTGGCTCAAAAACTGTTCGTCGTAACTCTTCAACTACATCAAATCAACCAATTACTCGTAAGAAATCTCAAGAATCCAAAAGCTCACCGGGACTTGCCGTTTGCGGTGAAATCGGATGTTCATCTTCGGTTTTAGAAGGAATAGAATGCAGCATTTGTTGTTCCTGGTTTCATTCTGGTTGCTCAGGTTTGACGCCTGCTGATTTTATTGCCCACCAAAAAAATTCAACTATGCTCTGGTTTTGCAAAGCCTGTACAGACAACCCCATTGTCCGTTTTCTGCATAAACTGTTAGCTCAACAATCGAAAAAAATAGCATTCCTCGAAAAGCGACTGAGCCAATTAGAGGGAATAAATGTTTCTTCAAATTCTCAACCGTTGCAGATTGAAAAAATCGCACCTCATCCCGTTCCCACATTCGCGTCGTTAGTCGCGGGAAACTCACCAGCACCCAAAAGTGATGTTCCTCTTTCTACAGAGGAATTCACTAAAGTGATGCCATCAACTAGGAAGCCAGTTGCTTCTAAGAATTTCCATTGTCAGTCTGATTCATTGACAATAATATGCTCTAATGTGCCGGAAACTACGTCTCCCTGCTTTAAAACTCGTCAGCAAGCTGACACACAGCAATGGCGTGCATTATGCGATACCCTTCACGTGTCTGCTGATCCAGTGAGTTTAGTACGTTTGTCACGTCACCCAAACTCACCTCATTTTGGCGAACCGAGACTGCTAAGAGTAACGCTCAACGCAATGGAAGATGTCGAAAATGTCTTGCTTGCCGCTCACACCTTGAACCGGGGGTCAACTGCAAGTCGTATACATCCGGACATTCCCTGGAGTGAACGTCGACTGAAAAAGCAGCCGTCGTATGATTGGAAAGAAGCCAGTGACAAAAAAGTATCTTTCTCTATGGCGTTCCGGAACTCGTCGATGACGATGCCGCTAAATCTGCGACCCACGACTGTGATCAGTGGCGTTTTATTCAGTCGCAAAGCAGAATTTCCGGTACTCTTACTACTGCCGTCAAACGCTTACCGAATTCGCTCAGTTACAAGGGCCAGGGTCCAAGGATAATGAAAATTACTTTTCATTCTGAAGATATGGTTCACACTGCTCTACAGGCGTGGTACCAATTTAAACACCTAGCCCCCGCTGAAATTCGCTTGCGAGCGGCTGCTGACAAGCCAAAACCCAAGTATCCTATAACCACAGCGGTACCCCCCCTCCCCTGACGTATCTGCACCATTCTCAAAAAACCTCCAACAGCCGACTACTTCAGAGTCGGCACAATGATTCCTCACGATGCGGATCCCTGTCTTTCAAGAGAAAGTCTGAATTGTTTATACACAAACGCTCAAGGTCTCATCAGCAAACTCCCAGAATTGCGTACTCGGCATGCTTCTCACCCCTCTGATCTCATTGCTATTACGGAGACTTGGTTGTCGGATTCTGTAACAGACGCGGAAATTTCACTCACTGGAATGTCAGTCATTCGTAACGACCGTCCAACCAAAGGCGGCGGGGTTCTCTTATATTTTGCATCCTCATTTATTTGTGAACCTCTATCTCCTCACTGCTTACCTCTTGTAGACTCACTTTGGTGTCGTATTCATCTCAAAAAGCAGGATTATGTTCTCCTGGGTGTCGTTTACCGCCCTCCGCAAAACGATCCTGATGCTGATAGGAAACTTATTGAGTCCATGCGACATGCTTTATCTTTAAAATACAGTCATGTATTACTGATTAGAGACTTTAATTCGCCTAGTTTATCAACAATACATGCAAGTGATTTCTTTGCAACGAAACTTGATGGACTTATATCAACTCACCCGCTATATAACCATGTGCGCGAACCTACAAGATTCCCTGGAGGAAATGTACCTTCTCTTCTGGATTTGCTGCTAACCAATGAAGAGCTGATGATTTATGAAACACACATTGAACCACCGCTTGGAAAAAGTGATCATGTAGTCCAAACGTTCTGTTACACTTGTTATGCGTGCTATCCAGTTCAAACGTCTGCTAAAATCAAGACTGTAACAAATTATAATACTTTTCGACACATCATGTCAGCTAACACTTTTGATTTTTTGCTTAATGACACTCCTACAGCGACTTGGACTGAATTTGTAACAAGATGGCACTTGCTTCTGAGCCATTCTTCTGTGGCTAAGACAATTCCCTTGAAATCGAAACCTCACAATTCTTCCGTACGCAGTAGAACACGCAAATGGATGTGTTATAGAAACGCTGCATGGAATCGCTTCAAAGTGAGTCAATTGCTATCCGATTGGGAGTGCTACCGGCATTTTCGTAATTATTGTACTACACTGGTACGCCAACACAAGCTGCACCACCAGACTTTCCTTGCAAACCGGTTTGCGTGTAACCCAAAGTCACTATTTAAGTATGTCAACGAGCAGCCACAGGTTTGCTCTGGTATCCCGCTACTACAAACTGATGGAGGTCCGACCACAAGTATGAAGGAGGCCGCAAAAGCCTTGAGAGCGCATTTCATGCCAATCTTCCGCAATTCGGCAAAAGAGTTACCGCTATTTTTGCAGCCTGATCCTCCCTTCCATATTTCATCGGTTACATTTACTGCTATCCGAGTAAGAAAGAAGATATTGCTGCTTCGTGCAAATTCTTCTGCAGTAATTGATCAAATCACGCCAAAGGCGGTACAAGCAGTCGCTGATGCCATTTCTGAACCTCTTGCGTTGTATTTTCAGCGCTTATTAGACACGGTTGAAGTGCCAGACGGTTGGAAGGAAGGAATAATAACTCCAATATTCAAAGGAGGTAACCGCATTGACGCAGGGAATTATCGGCCAGTTACATTAACTCCGGTGCTGTCCAAAATTATGGAGTCGATCATTGCAGAAGATATAATGAGCGCATTCGAATTCTCGGTTCTGATCACTAGTGAGCAGCATGGATTTCGCCGTGGTCATTCGTGCACTTCAAATTTACTCCTAGCTAGAGACAGTTGCACCAGATCTGTCAACCATGGATACGGAGTGGACGTTATCTACCTTGATTTTTATAAGGCTTTTGACAGAGTTCACCACGCGGTACTTATTCATAAGCTATGTACTCTTGGAATTGGCCCTCCACTCTTGACATGGATAGCTGCATTTCTGTCCTCCAGGACTCTTCGTGTGCGGGTGCGTGAGACGCTTCCCGAGACCTTCCCTACTGAATGTGGAGTACCCCAAGGATCGGTTCTTGGACCAAGACTTTTTCTTTTATTCGTCAATGACATCGGCAAACAAGTGACATCCCCATTTCTAATGTTTGCTGATGACATCAAAATATGGCGCGAGCTTTCTTGCCCAAACGCTATTAGCGATTTGCAGTCTGATTTGAATTCCCTTCACGCCTGGTCGGTAGCGAACCATCTACCGTTCAATGCTGAAAAATGTCATGTACTTCGCATCCGAAAAGAGGGTAACCCCATTTATACCCTGGGTGATGTCCAGCTCCTCGCTAGTCGACAAGAGAGACCTTGGTGTGTTAGTTCAGAACGACCTCGGATGTTCGGCTCAATGTATCAAGGCATCACGTGTGGCGAATCGAAACGTTGGTCTACTGAAGCGAGCTCTCGGTCGGTTTGACATACGCTTCTTTCCAGCCCTCCGAAATTCGTACGTTCGCCCTCATTTGGAGTATGCGGTTTCCGTCTGGCATCCGTGGCTGAAGCGTGACGAACTTGTACTTGAGCGGCCTCAACGCCATGCTACGAGACTGGTAAAGGGGCTTGAGTGTTATACTTACGAAGATCGTCTCACTGCACTAAACCTATTTTCATCCAAGTACCGTCGAATCCGTGGCGACTTGATACTGGCGTACAGGATACTCATCCCTTGTAAAGAACTGCTTGTGCTTGCTACCGGCAATCGTACGAGTGGGCATCATTTAAAAATCGCCCATCAACAAAGCAGGTTGGACTGTCGTAAACACTTTTTTGCCGTTCGTGTTGCACAAACCTGGAACAGTCTACCACTTTTTGTTGTGTCTGCCCCTTCTCTTTCTATTTTTAAAGACCGTTTAGATATGCACTTGTTTCATTTGCTTCATAACGTTTGAAAAGCTATAACTTTTTATAACTTTCTATACTCTATGATACTGCACTTTTTTTCCGATTTTCAGCGCACAAACTGCTTTCAACTGGAAGTATCAACCAAAGTTTTGTGGTGCTCGCATCCCCATCCCTTACAGTATCAACGTTTCTCTTCATTCGGACCTTAATTTTAACCCTGAACTTTCGAATCCATGTGTACAACATCCTGTGGTTTTCTTTCAAGCTTGTCGCTTTTTTTTACCACAATATACTATTG
>JACCGJ010005719.1:0-31025 GCA_013407085.1 Atriophallophorus winterbourni
TCTAGTTTTAAGCAGGGGTTGGACCGCAACTGGGTAAGTTGTTTCCTGAATACTCGCCTTAATTGCTTTACAAGCTTAGGTTTTTCATTTTTTAGCGTTATTCCGTAAATATACTGAGGGCTAGAGTTCTGTGTTTTTTTTAATTTTTATTATACACAATGCTACTTCAGCTAACCTCTCACCGTGCTGGTGAAGAGAAACTGCTTTTTCTTTTTCCAGCATCGGCTATAACGCGGTGCTTCCTAAGTTCAACCCGGATAATCTCTTGGCTTCGCGATCGGCGAAGATTTCAAACAGACAAAAAGAATATACGTTTTGGCAGTGGTGGGTGCTTCTCTGCAGCTTTCCACCGAAAGAAATTCTGGACGCTCGATTGGCTAGTTAGCCACATACTGTCCTGTGCAAACTGAACTGAACTGAACTGAACTTGAACTAAATTAAACTGAAGGTCAGTCAGGTTATTGGTTTGTCCGCGCTAATTTAGTTTTACAAGTTCCTTGTTCTTGACGACTTTTTTTAAGGTGAACCATAAAAATAGACCATGAGTTCTTCTATATTTCACTCTCCAGAAATGATTAGTCAAAGCAACATTTTCATCAAAATACAAGAAAATGTTTTCGAAATATTAAGCGTCTTACAATACGAGATTTGCCATCGGTAAATAAAAAAGTCAAATCTGTTGTAAGAAGCGAAAAACATGAACAGGGCGGGCTAAAATATCTATATATGTATAATTTAGGTGAATCGATGGTTTGTTAATTTCCCACAAAATCACGGGTTCAGTCACTTAACACCAACAAATCAACATTACTTCAGTTCAGTTCAGTTTGCACAGGACAGTATGTGGCTAACGAGCCAATCGAGCGTCCAGAATTTCTTTCGGTGGAAAGCTGCCAAAACGTTTTTCTTTTTGTCTATTTGAAATCTTCGATGATCACGACGCCAAGAAATTATACGGGTTGTATTTAGGAAGCACCGAGTTATAACCGATTCTAGAAGAAGAAAATGCAGTTTCTCTTCACCAGCACGGTGAGAGGTCAACTGAAGTAGAATCATGCATAACAAATAAAAAACAGAGCCCTTACTTGATTTACGGGATAACACTAACAGGTCAATAGTCAATTGTATATTTTGGTACAAAAAGCTAAGAGCTTAAAATAGAACCACAGGATAGTCAGCACAAGGGGTCGGGTGGAGTCCATGAAATTGGGTTTCGGTTACCAAAGTTCCGTAAACGGTGGGGTCAGAGGAAGCACAGGTAGTCAATACAGGGGAGGATGGATTGGCGTAAATTCGTATGTAGGTCTGGAAAAGAGAAAATGGGTGCAGCATCGGGAACAAAAAGAAATGTGCGAAGTTAAATTCAAATTTTCTGAGAAAGATATAAGTAAGAGTCAAGGCGTTCTTTAAAAATAGCAAGGAAAGGAGAGGTTACAACAAAAGACGGTAGATCATTTCAGGCAGGAGTGCGGACTGAGAAAAAGAACTTTCGGCAGTTTAGCCGACTTGGTAGATGGGCAAGCTTTAAGACATGTCCCCGGGTTCCGGAACTAGGGGCCATCGAAAGCAGTCTGAAGCACGGGTGTTTGGCATTCTTGAGAATCAGGAAAACTAAAATCAGATCCCCTCGAATGCGGCGGTAACTCATGGGGAACAAATTAAGTGCCTTCAAGCGATCTTTATAGTTCATCGAACTAAGCCCTTTGACGATTTTGGTGAATCTCCGTTGAGCTTGTTCCAGGACGTGAATATCGCGCTTTAACCACGGGGACCAGACGGACACGGCGTATTCTAGGTGAGGTCTGACGAACGCGTGAAGAAGTGAGGGGGAAAGGCTGCGATCGAAAGAACCAAAGACTCGTTTTAGAAGGCCTACGTTTCGATTCGCGACTAAGAAAGCGTATGAACAGTGAGCAGAGCACCCGAGGTCACTTTGAACCAGTAAACCGAGGTCTTTCTCTTGCATACTTACCGAAATTTCGGTGCCCCCTAGTTGATACCTAGGTTCACCGGGGTGGCGAATGCGGAGAGATCGGCATTTTCGTGGATTGAAAGGTAGCTGGTTCATAATTGCCCAACTATTAAGTGAGTTGAGGTCCATCTGCAATTCGTCACAGTTATTTTGGGAAGAGAGGATTCGCCAGAGTTTGAGATCATCTGCGAACATTAAAAACGGTGAGTTCACACATGCACCAATGTCGTTGATAAACATCAAGAACAAGCACGGCCGAGTACAGAACCTTGGGGTAATCCGCATTGTATTGAAAAACAATCAGAAAGTGATTGTCTGACGCGAACTACCTAAGCTTGTATAGCAATTAAGGAGAGTATTCAGGAAAAAAACTTACCCTAGTTGCGGTCCAAACCCTGCTTAAAACTCAAGGCGGTACTGCACGTGTTTCAATATTGCCACGTTTTAAATTATCGTAATTTTTTCATGGGCAATACTTTTGAGAAGAGAATTCCCTCTGAGAATTATGCTGCGGTGGATCTCACGAGTCACGTTGTGTAGAAATAATGTTTTCCGGCTAAGATACCATCATATTCCCCTGCCCTAGTGTCATGATTGACACATTTGGTTCCTGTAGTGGCCGGCTCTGGGTTAGCTGTGTGTTACTCATACCAGGTTGGTCAATGGTGAGAAGCCAGACAAACACAGTCTCCTTGTCCCTTGTCCCTCGCGGACATGGTATACCAGAAGAGGCGTATGAATCCGCAAGGATCACCGGCTCGACTGGTTGGGATGATGTCGGGAGTCCCTGCTTGGTCTCTACCTCGAAAATGGCTTGTGAACTGTACCTACAGTATCCGGCCCCGATAGGTGCGATCCTTAATCTCGCTCCGCTGCCTTGCGGGTTAGGCTTTCGGGCCAAAGGCTTGAAGTGGGAGTCCTCAAGATCAACTCCTCTACTTCGGCCTGGGCAACCGGGTAGTATCACGCCCACACCCAAATTGATTGGGTGGCACTTTGTCATTTTTAAATGATTGTGTAAAAATAAAAATAAAAAATACAGTAGGGATAGTGACCAGTGGTGCCGGGGTTAGCGTTGGGTCAGGTGGGATAACTTCCTTGTCCATGAAAGCCGGCTTGACTCTGTCGATTGAGACAGTGTCATGCTTGCCGTCACGGTCAATGACGACCGTCTTGGGAGACCGCCGAAATACTCTGAACGGTCCAGTATAAGGAGGGTGAAGAGGCCGCTTCACCATGTCATTCCGGAGAAAAACATATGGACAATTAGCCAAATCCTTTAGGACATGTGATGATTTGGCTTGAATCCGCGGGGGTGATGGGTGAAAACGACCCATGTAATGGCGCAAGCGCGCCACGTAATCACCGTAGGCGAAAGGTGATTGTTTGTTCAGGGCGACGTACTCGCCAGGTAGAGCGATGGCGCGACCGTATGTCAATTCGGCTACGGTAGCTTGCAAAGGGGTTTTAAAGGTTGACCTCAAACCTAGGAGGACGATCGGTAGGACTTCGGTCCGGTCAATATCTCCATCCGCCATCAACGCCGCCTTGAGTTGCCTGTGTAACCTTTCGATCATCCCGTTCGCCACGTGGTGGTACGCTGTAGTTCGGTGATGCTGGCAACCCAGAGTAGGTAGCCATTTACTGTAGGCACCATCTAAATGGGAACCTCGGTCCGTAGTGACAATACCCGGACAACCGAACGGTGCCACCCAACGCTCGAAGAGGGCATGCGCAACTGTCTCGGAAGAGCAGTTGTAAAGTGGGATGGCCTCAGGCCACCTGGTGAAACGGTCGATTATCGTAAGGATATATGTGTGGCCACGACTAAGTCTACGTGTATGTATGAGAAACGCTCATCCGGTTCGACAAAAGTTCCTAATGGACTCTTGGTGTGTCGATGGATTTTCGTGAGCTCGCATTCACGACACGCTTTGGCCCAACTTCGAATATTCCTACTAGCTTTTGGCCAAATAAATCGAGCCGTTATCATTTTAACACTGGTACAAATGCCAGGATGGGAGAGATTGTGTAATTCCTCAAACACGCGACGCCTGAATGCAGATGGAATCAGTGGTCGGGGTGTGGTTTGTGAAACGTCGCACAGGATATCGCCCGAGCCGTCAGGCAAAAGTATATATGAAAGCGCAAGCCTGATCAAGGCAAAGTGTCGTACAGTCAGAGACTGCGCTTGGGCTAAGATATTGTCAGGTTGCCCAGGCCTAGACAGATATGAGAAATAAAATAGAAATGGTAGTGAGACTCCAGCCTGTTTCAGCATGCAGCTCACCACCGATGGCCAATCAATTTAGCACGGTGTTAGCCGCACAGCACATAAGTACTGTACGATTGCACATCCGTGCACCGTTCAACGGGATAGATGACGAGAAGCCAGGATAAGGCGAATCGCCTCGAATGATACTTACAAACAGCGGAAAATTCAAGAGTAGTGAAAACACAACGAGAGATATTTGCGATTTTCAATGATTCATAGAATTCGATTCTGTCTCCTATTTCACTTTATGTTTAAATTTTTAAACATTCTTGTTTCTCGCACGCTTTTACTATTAAACACGCTGACAACTTTGCCGTTCCAGTTGATCACCGTGAGGTATTTTGCGTCGCTGGTGAAGAATTTCTATAGAGCGCTGTGAAATCCAGTGGGACTTTGTATGAAAGCACAAGCCTGATCCAGGCAAAGTGCCGCACAGTCAGAGACTGCACGTGGGCTACGATACTGTCAGGTTGCGCTGTCCTAGACAGATATGAGGAAGTAAAAAGAACAGGAAAAAACAGGAAATGGTAGTGAGACTCCAGCCTGTTTCAGCATGCAGCTCACTACCTCTGGCCAATCAATTTAGCACGGTGTTAGCCGCACAGCACATAGGTACTGCAGGATTGCACATCCGTGGGACTTTGGGGTTGATTGTGTAGTCTCACAGGGTGATATTACGGCGGCTCGCATAATCCCTGCTATTTTGTTCCACCTTTCATCGGCAGCTGCACACAGCAACTGGGAGTGAGTTACGTAAGGTGGTCCTATAAATTTCTTGAACTGTAGGATGAGAGACCGCAATGCGTTTCCCATTCGAAGGATTCGTATCGGAAAACTTTAACGATAACCTATACCGCACAAGAGCCTGATCTGAATCTATGTAGGTATTCCAAAAGGAGCGGCAGTCTTTAATGCAACCTCTAGAGCTAACACTTATGGCTATATGGTCGATTTGGGCCGAAGGTTGGCTTCCATCCGGCACATGTGGCACATTGACATCTTTTATGGCGAAAGGAAGTGCTGCTAATGAATAATTGAGATTGCACAGAATTGTATAAACCGTTCATAATTATCTGTGCGTTGGCCGTCAAGACCAAACATGCCACCTAATTGTGATTAAGATGTATCTAAGAAACTCAGTCGGGCATTCATATCCCCCGCTAAGACAACAATATCGGAGCATTTGCAAGTCGCAAAAGAGCATATAGATCGTCGTAGAAGGCGTTCTTCTCATCGTCGGAATTGGTGTTAGTCGGGGTGTAAGTTGCTACAATAAACAAGCATCTTTGATTAGAAGATTTCGAGTTTGGTCTAATAATAGTGGCTAGTCTAACCGCGCACATCCTGCTATTGCAAAGAATACAATCGATTAGACAGGACTCAGCACGTGAATTCAGCAATATACCAACACGCACCTGTCCTGAAACGGCAGTTACAGAATCACCGGAGCTGCACAAAAAGTAGCGAGTTGAAAGGCTTGGAGCAGTAAGATCAGTAGTTACTTGTGGATCATTTAAGCGCGTTTTCGAAAAACAGCCAACATCAATATATAGACTATCTAAGGTAAGAGTCAATGCAGCTGGCTGGCCTATTTATCTGAGAGCTCTGATATTCATGGCTCCTATATGAGCAAAGGTCCGTGGTTTCAGAAAGTGATCTGTAAATTCGCGATCAGAGAATGTTCCAACATGCTCAGCGTGATCTTTTCTAAGGCTGGGATTGACAGACGGAGAGTTGTTAGGAGTGGATGGTGGAGGGGAAGGGTCATCATCATCATCATCATCATCATCATGAAGCACAAGTCTGGAGTGCCAAGCAATATGAAGCAGGAAAAGCAGATAAGCAAGCGCGTGGAAAAGGGAAAGCAGGCAAGCGGAATACGCAAAAGCAAATGCACAAAAAAGCAGCTTGTTTTTGTAGTTTCACTGCATGCGATTTTTTGGGTTTTTTTGTTTTGTTTTTGTTTTTTATGTAAAATAATACCGAATAAAAAAATTATGACACACATAATAAAATACACTGGCGCCACTGACTTCGGTTTGTAGCCATATCGCGTAAGGTTTCCAGCCAACTATTAGGTGGAGCTTTTGGACCCCACCCAGGCAAACGAATACGCCCAACTGAGCCTAGCGCTACGGTGAGTTTCTTCATCCCAACGCGCCACGTCATGGACTGGCCACCCGATCTTTTCTTCCAGCTTCTGTCAGGCTCTGCGAATAAGGCGCGGTACGGTAAACGGTGAATAGGCATTCTTAATACATGTCCCAACCATCGCAAGCGAGCAAGCATCAAGCATTTCTCTCAGTCCGTGGCCACCTGGTCCTAACACCCGCTTGCAGACATCTATATTTGTAACACGATGCTGCCACCGAATGCGAGCAATTCTACGCAGGCAACGGGTATCAAAAACAGAAAGCCGACGGACATCTTCCGCTCGGATAGACCAGGTTTCGCAGCCATAAAGGAGTGTAGCACGCACCACTGCGTTGTACACTCGGCCTTTAGTATGGAGTGAAACATCGCGTCGACGCCACAGGTGGCGAAGGTTAGCAAACGCTGCACCCGCTTTGCGAACACGATGTGAGATCTCGTCCTCGACACAACCGCCAGCGGAGATACAACTGCCAAGGTAAACAAAGCTGTCGACCAATTCAAGATTGACATCGCACACAGTTAGGTTTGGAAGAGAGCCGCTCCAATCCTGGGTAAGTGTTTTACACTTGTTAGGCGCAAAGCACATGCCATACCTTGAAGCTTCAAGTGCCAGGCGGTCCAGGGCTTGTTGCATTATATGAGGGTCATCTCCCAGAAGTGCGATGTCATCGGCATACTCGAGATCGGTCGCTCGCTCACCCGGCAGAAGTTCAACACCTGTGCCCACCAGGCCAGCTAAAGCTTTTCTCAGGACATCGTCGATCGCGAAGTTAAAAAGGAACGGCGAGATAGGGCAGCCCTGCCGCACCCCACTGGAGATATTGAACGAGGATAACAATTTTCCGTACGCTCGAACCCTGCCCGAAGTTTGGCAATATAATGCTTTCAAGATCCAAACATACTTCTCGGGCACTCCATGTCTCAGTAGACAGTTCCAAAGACTTTCACGATCGCTTGAATCGAATGCCGCTCGGATGTCAAGGAATACCACGATAGTTGGTTTACGAAAAGTGTGGCGTTGCTCCAGTAACTGACGGAGTGTGAAAATTTAATCTATGCACCCTCGGCCGGCACGAAACCCAGTTTGCTCCTCACGGATTTGCTCTTCCCGTTTGGTACTCAATCGGTGAAGCAGAATGGAAGCCAGTATTTTAGGAGCTACTGAAATGAGACTGATACCCCGATGATTTTCACAGGAATCGCGCCGTCCCTTTTTGAAAATAGGAGCAATTATTGATTCTCTCCAAGGGATCGGAACGCGTTCCTCAGCCCATATGTTGGCGAACAGCGCTTGAAGTTCGCAAACTAAAACGAAACCGCCATCTTTGAACAATGACGGAGGCAAAGCATCAGCACCTGATGCCCGATGGCGCTTAAGGCTCCGGACTACACTGTAAATCTCTGATTGAGTCGGAGCCTCAAGAGAAATCGACCATGGGTTACAGTGTTCCGTATTCTCGAAATCAGTGGGTGCAGAAGGCCAGTTAAACTGTGCTTCAAAATGTTCTGCCCATCGCTCCATGCGTCTGTGCATGTTAAAAACTGGCAAACCATCTGCTTCCCGTATCAACTCACTGATGCCTGGTCGCCCGCTTCCAGTTGTTCTGATGAGTTGGAACAATTTTCTGAAATTGCCTACAGCTGCCGCAGATTCCATTTTCGTAGCCTTAGAACTCCACCAACCTTCCCTGTCGGTTCTCAAACTGGCAACCAGTTTACGTTTAATAAGCCTTCGTGACGCATCATGTATGCTATCAGCAGAAAGCAACCGACGTTGGTCCATTAATTGGAGAGAATTCGCAGAAACCCAGTGCTGAGCTACACGGATGTCAACCCACAACTATCCAACGCGGCTGTTTCCAAGGAGGTTTGAATCCCACTCCATTGGTCATCGATACTATTTTTGGGAACTGTAGACAGATGCAGACTCAAATTGGCCTGAAACCCTCGGAGAACCGGGAGATCGTTAAGCCTAGCAACATTCAACTGCCTTGCAACATTTCTACGTTTCCCACTAAAACGCATCGAGAGCTTAGCACAGACTAACGCATGATCGGACTCTAGACAGGTGCCCCAGTAGGAGCGGCAATCTTGCACACTCCCTCGCCAGGAGTAGCTGATAGCAATATGGTCAATTTGCGTGAACAAGGCCGCCGATGGAGATTTCAAGGTGGAGCAGTGATGCTTCAAATGATGAAATTTAGTGCTGGCAAGGTAGAGTCTGTGCTCTGAGCACAAGCTAAGCAATCTTTCACCATTGTCATTACGATGACAATGGAGACCAAACCTTCCACCTACGAAATGCTCGTTTAAAGATAGGCGGCCTACACGTGCGTTCATGTCTCCAGCTAAGACAACGATGTCACTTCTCGATGCAAGTCTAATGAGTTCTTGTAATCTTCCATAAAACTCATCCTTGTCACGTTCAGAGCTACAATTAGTCGGTGCATAGGCAGCAACCACAAACAGGTCGCGGGATTGGTTGCGAAATCGGCCTTTTTTGCACGAACCCTGTAGTCTTACTGCACAAAGGCAACTGTCGACTGGGATCCAGTCTAACAGTGCGACCTCAGCTCGCTTACTCAACACGATTCCGACACCAGCTTGACCAGATACCATGGCATCGTCATCAGTGGACAAACGTATATAGTGTGACTTACGTAAGTTAGAAGGGTTAGACAATCGAGGCTATCAAGCGTGCGAGCCAAGGCTGCCTGCTGTCCGATGCTAGCTAAAGTCCGTACATTAAACGCAGCTAATTTGAATGGTACGCGTGGGCGGAAGAACGCTCTGGAGGCATTCGAAGCAGGCAAAATATTCGAAGTAGCTGAATTTGGAAACCTCGATGAACAAGCTGCACTTCTGTCAGGGCTAACCAAAGAACCACAAAACGGAAAACAGTTTGCATGCAGTGTAAGATCATGTAAAGCATTTTGAGCAGAGAGCGTGAAAGCACGGGATCTGTCATTTTTACCTTTATTTTCATAATTGCTTGTGGGCGTGATACTACCCGGTTGCCCAGGCCGAAGTAGGGGGTTAGCTTAGGGGGCCCCACCCGGAGCCTTTGGCTAAAAAGCCTGAACCACAAGGCAGTGGCTTGAGACTGAGTTTGTCTGACCTCTATCCATCGACCTTCCTGGTATGAGTAGCTCTGCTGGCACCAAAAGGCACCACCCAGTATAGCTTAATGGGTCATGAAGGTACACAAACCATCGCACCACGTTAAGGTCCAGTCTCAGCGCGACGGAGGGGAAGGGTCAGAAACATTTTGAAGAGTAGGGCCAGTAATAGCTTGTTTTCCCTTACCAGCCCTGCTGTATGCACCAGGTAAGGCGACCCTGTTTATCGTGCGCGACGGCCAATGCACTATGAAGCTGGGTTTCGTAGTTATAGTCATGGTCGTATGCGGGCTGGGATACTGTCAGGCAAAAGTAAAAGTCTAATGTCAAGGGAAGTGGAGTCCCTGAGCTGTGCTGTTTCCGTGTCAGCAGCTTGCGCTGCGGCGATTTCACTGAGGTCGATGGAGGACGGCAACTCTACTACATTTATTCGAGAGAGTGCATCCGCGACAGGGTTTTGGGCAGCTGCGATATGCTGTATGTCAGTCGTAAATTGGTTGACAAATCCACGTGTCGCGTCTCTCTATGAGAATATCGCTCTGATGACTTGCTGAGTGAGTGGATGAGGGCCTTATGATCAGCAAACACGGTGAACTGTCTGCCCTCCAGAAAATGGTGGAAGTGTTTAATGCCCAGATAGATAGCCAATAGTTCTCTACTGAACGTGCTATATCGGGTATCTGCCGGCTGGAGCCGCTTAGAGAAGAGGATATAGGGAACCATGACCCGTCAACGTATTGTTGAAGCACCGCCCACACTGATTCGGCATATGCGTCCGTAAATAATGAGAGCGGGGCGTCAGGTCTATAGTGGTTAATTGATTGAATGTTTGTTATGTGCGATTTTAGCAATGTGAAAGCCGATTTGGCTTCTTCCGTTAGTAGTAATGTATTAGTATTACCACGGAGCAAATCGATTAAGGGCTGGGAGATTCGTGCGCACTGTGGTATGAATCGGCGGTAAAAGTTTACCAGTCCCAGAAATCGCCGGAGCTCCGTAAAAGTTGTTGGCTCTGGGAAGTTTAGAATGGCGTCAGTGTTTTCATCCACTGGCCGAATACCTGAAGCTGAGAGTCTATGACCCAGAAAATCGATCTCAGCCTGGCCAAAACTGCACTTAGACGCATTGATCGTTATCCCATGACTGGCCAAACGATAAAAAGTGCCGTTAGGTGGCGAATATGGTCCTCCTTGGATGCGCTAGCAATCAGTACATCGTCGAGATATACGTAAGGGCAATCCAGACCTCTGCAAACCTGGTCCATAAATCGCTGGAAGGTTTGAGCGGCATTACATAACCCAAAGGCATACGGACAAATTCGTAAAGTCCAAACGGTGTGGTGACTGCCGTCTTTGGGATGTCCGCTTCCGCGACCGGTATTTGGTTATACGCTCGAACCAGGTCTACATTGCTGAAAATGGCACACCCGTGGATATTGGCAGCCAGGTCTTGAATATACGGGATCGGGTACCGTCGTTTTATTTGACCTGCGGTAATCACCACACGGGCGCCAATCGTTTGGGTTTTTCTTGGGTGCCATGTGCAGAGGAGATGACCAAGGGCTATTGGAAGGTCGTATGATGCCCAATGCTAGCATGTGCTGGAACTCTTTGCGCGCTATCTGTAACTTTTCAGGCGTTAATCGCCTCGGTCTTCCGTAAACTGGGGGGCCCACCAGTGGTAATATGGTGTTCCACTAGTGTGGAGACTGCAGGTAGTACAGTCGGTGATGCGCGGAATACGTTAGGATAGTTCGCAAGCAGCGGGGCATATGATGGTTCGGTGTCGCCGTAGCTAAATACCGGAGGTATCCTTGCAGCTCTGCTCGGGGTACCAAGAACTTTAAGACGGGTAGTTCCATCTATCAGTTGCGAGCGCCGAGAATCTACAAGGAGGTCGAATGTGTGCAAGAAGTCGACGCCTCGGTTGGCAAACGAAACCGCGGCGATCGTGAAAATACAGTGGAATTCACGACGCAAACCTAAATCGAGAGTCAAAAAGCGTTGACCGTAGGTTGTTATCACGGATCCGTTTGCTGCCCTTAAGTGCTGGCTTACTGGGCTATACGTTGTGTGCGCATCTACCGGAGCACACTTACCTCTGCCCCGGTTTCTACCAGAAAATGTATGCCGGTAGGCTTATCGGGTATATAGAATAGACGACTCGAACGTTTAGGGCCGACGTCGGTAGTTGTCGTTACTTGTCGGCCCGAAAGTTTCCCGCTCGCGAAGTGCGATATGCGCAAGGCTTTATGCAACTTCGCGCTTCCTCGCCATACTTCCGGTGAATCCAGCATATTGGTGATTTATTACGGCTTTTTGCGCACCGGTGGGTTGGGGTGCGTGACTGTGGCCTGTGGCTGAATGTGAGGTTTCGAACATCCCTGCGCAATTCTGCAACCTCAGCCATAAGGTCTGTAGCTCTGCTATCATTGGTATTACTTCGTGTGTGTTTGTCCTGCTACTACGGCGGAGATCTGGGCATCCGGATGAGAGTGTATGCACTCGGCGATGCCATCCGCCATTTCTGCCAGCTCAGATATCGGAGTACTTTTCGCTGAAACTAGGATAGCCTGCACGTACTTCGGTAGGCGCTGGGCCCAGAGTTCCCGAATTAACGACTCGTCCATACGCGCTGACCCCAGTAGTCGTCGCATCTCCATCAATATGGTAGATGGCTTTTTCCCGACAACCTCCAGATCGCAGACTCACGCGTTCGGACGGGACCGTGCGGGAAATCACGGCTTGTTTGAGGCTACGGTAGCGGTCGCCTTCGGGGGCAGTGAGGACTGCGTCGCTAACCTGCAGTAGTATGTCGGTCGGCAGTTATTGTGTCAAATATCGCTGTGTCATCTACGATATTCTTGGCGCTAAGCTCCGTTTCAAAAAAGTAGAACCAATACTCGGGGTCCTGTGGAATGAAACAGGGAACTGTGATGGCCGTGGAGGCCAATAATGTGCGCTTAGATTCAATCATGATGAACCGTCTAAGTGACAAAAAACTGATAAAATAGCAGGTGTGAAATAAAAAACGAAACACACAAAAATACGTACCCAAAAAATAAACGCCGAAAAAAAATCGGAAAAACGCTTGACTTACCGGAAAGATACACGAAGGATAAGTGTACGGAGGGCTCACCAAATTGTAGTTGATCAGGTTACTACTCTAGTGGGACGTTATTGTAGTAATCTGGTCTACTACAAATTGGTGAGCCTTCCGTACACTCATCCTTAGTGTATCTTTCCGGTAAGTCACGCGTTTTTCCGATTTTTTTCGGCGTTTATTTTTTGGGTACGTATTTTTGTGTGTTTCGTTTTTTATTTCGCGCCTGCTATTTTTATCAGTTTTTTGTCACTTGGACGGTTCATCATGATTGAATCTAAGCGCACATTATTGGCCTCCACGGCCATCACAGTTCCCTGTTTCATTCCACAGGACCCCGAGTATTGGTTCTACTTTTTTGAAACGGAGCTTAGCGCCAAGAATATCGTAGATGACACAGCGATATTTGACACAATAACTGCCGACCGACATACTACTGCAGGTTAGCGACGCAGTCCTCACTGCCCCCGAAGGCGACCGCTACCGTAGCCTCAAACAAGCCGTGATTTCCCGCACGGTCCCGTCCGAACGCGTGAGCCTGCGATCTGGAGGTTGTCGGGAAAAAGCCATCTACCATATTGATGGAGATGCGACGACTACTGGGGTCAGCGCGTACGGACGAGTCGTTAATTCGGGAACTTTGGGTCCAGCGCCTACCGAAGTAGGTGCAGGCTATCCTAGCTTCAGCGAAAAGTACTCCGATATCTGAGCTGGCAGAGATAGCGGATGGCATCGCCGAGTGCATACACTCTCATCCGGATGCCCAGATCTCCGCCGTAGTAGCAGGACAAACACACACGAAGTAATACCAATGATAACAGAGCTACAGACCTTATGGCTGAGGTTGCAGAATTGCGCAGGGAGGTTCGAAACCTCACATTCAGCCACAGGCCACAGTCACGCACCCCAACCCACCGGTGCGCAAAAAGCCGTAATAAATCACCAATATGCTGGATTCACCGGAAGTATGGCGAGGAAGCGCGAAGTTGCATAAAGCCTTGCGCATATCGCACCTTGCGAGCGGGAAACATTCGGGCCGACAAGTAACGACAACTACCGACGTCGGCCCTAAACGTTCGAGTCGTCTATTCTATATACCCGATAAGCCTACCGGCATACATTTTCTGGTAGAAACCGGGGCAGAGGTAAGTGTGCTCCGGTAGATGCGCACACAACGTATAGCCCAGTAAGCCAGCACTTAAGGGCAGCAAACGGATCCGTGATAACAACCTACGGTCAACGCTTTTTGACTCTCGATTTAGGTTTGCGTCGTGAATTCCACTGTATTTTCACGATCGCCGCGGTTTCGTTTGCCAACCGAGGCGTCGACTTCTTGCACACATTCGACCTCCTTGTAGATTCTCGGCGCTCGCAACTGATAGATGGAACTACCCGTCTTAAAGTTCTTGGTACCCCGAGCAGAGCTGCAAGGATACCTCCGGTATTTAGCTACGGCGACACCGAACCATCATATGCCCCACTGCTTGCGAACTATCCTAACTTATTCCGCGCATCACAGACTGTACTACCTGCAGTCTCCACACCAGTGGAACACCATATTACCACTGGTGGGCCCCCGGTTTACGGAAGACCGAGGCGATTAACGCCTGAAAAGTTACAGATAGCGCGCAAAGAGTTCCAGCACATGCTAGCATTGGGCATCATACGACCTACCAATAGCCCTTGGTCATTTCCTCTGCACATGGCACCCAAGAAAAACCCAAACGATTGGCGCCCGTGTGGTGATTACCGCAGGTTAAATAAAGGGACGGTACCCGATAGGTACCCGATTCGCATATTCAAGACCTGACTGCCAATATCCACGGGTGTACCATTTTCAGCAAAGTAGACCTGGTTCGAGCGTATAACCAAATACCGGTCGCGGAAGCGGACATCCCAAAGACGGCAGTTACCACACCGTTTGGACTTTACGAATTTGTCCGTATGCCTTTGGGTTATGTAATGCCGCTCAAACCTTCCAGCGATTTATGGACCAGGTTTGCAGAGGCCTGGATTGCGCTTACGTATATTTCGACGATGTACTGATTGCTAGCGCATCCAAGGCGGTCCACATTCGCCACCTAACGGCACTTTTTGATCGTTTGGCCTGTCATGGGATAACGATCCATGCGTCTAAGTGCAGTTTTGGCCAGGCTGAGATCGATTTTCTGGGTCATAGACTCTCAGCTTCAGGTATTCGGCCAGTGGATGAAAACACTGACGCCATTCTAAACTTCCCAGAGCCAACAACTTTTACGGAGCTCCGGCGATTTCTGAGACTGGTAAACTTTTTCCGCCGATTCATCCCACTGTGCGTCCGACAAGGATGCCCGATTTCTCCGTTTTTGTTCAATTTTATAATTGATGCAATTGTGGAATTATGCAACGAAGGTGCCCCAGCTGTCGTATTTCACATAATGCCAGGCGTCAAGCTTCTCGGCTTGGACTATGCTGATGATATAGTTTTGCTCTTCGACTCGTACACAGATGCACAGGCGATACTGAACAAGCTATCTAGTATTGTGCCCGCATTTGGAATGCGTTTTGCACCCTCTAAGTGCAGTGTTCTGCTGCAGGACATCGACTTATCGAACAACACTTTACTTGACAATCTGGCGCTTGAAATTGTAGATCGTTTTACGTATCTCGGTAGTTGTATCAATAATTCTGCATCCTTGGATGACGAGGTCTCGGCACGCATTTCTAAAGCGACCGTAGCATTCCGCAACCTAGGTCACTTCTGGCGTCAGAAAGGAGTGTCTCTGTTACTCAAGGGTACAGTCTATAAAGCGACAGTTCGGGCTGTGTTACTGTATGGGTGCGAAACCTGGACCTTACGTAAAGAACACATTCGGCGTCTCCAAGTATTTGACAACCGATGTCTCCGCAACATTCTCGGAGTTAGCCGTTACAATCGCATACGCACCGATGCTCTCCGAAATAAATTTTTCGGTAGTAATGTGTCCCCGCGATCAAATATCGCAATGGTTAGTTACGCTTCAAGATATGTCCCGAAACCGTGTTCAATGGCGGTCTTGCACTAAGCATCTTCTTGGAGTGTTTGCTTAACCTTGTATATTGTCAAGTGGAGTGATGAGAAAAGCTTGTTATGATGCATGACAGTGAAAGCCGCAAGGAAGCGGCCGTGCTGATGTTGCTCTACTCGTTCACAAAACTTGTTTGAATGCATGTTCCATTCGAGGTGTATGCAGTTTGTTTGTGCTTACTCTCCTATAGAAGCCGTAGCAATTTAAGTCCCACCCTTCCCCATCTTTTAGGATTTTACTTTTTCATGGTTGTATGCCAGTTAAGCGTTCGGTACGTGCTACCGGTGTAATGCTGTCTTTGATGCCGATGATGATGATGCACACGAATCTCCCAGCCCTTAAGCGATTTGCTCTGTGGTAGTGCTAAGACATTACTACTAACGGAAGAAGCCAAATCGGTTTTCACATTGCTAAAATTGCACATAACAAACATTCAATCACTTAACCACTATAGACCTGACGCCCTGCTGTCATTATTTACGGACGCATATGCCGAATCAGTGTGGGCGGTGCTTCAACAATACGTTGACGGGTCATGGTTCCCTATATCGTTCTTCTCTAAGCGGCTCTTGCCGGTAGAGACCCGATATAGCACGTTCGGTAGAGAACTCTTGGCTATCTATCTGGGCATTAAATACTTCCACTATTTTCTGGAGGGCAGAAAGTTCACCGTGTTTACTGATCATAATCCCCTCATCCACTCACTCAGCAAGTCATCAGAGCGATATTCTCCTAGAGAAACGCGACACCTGGATTTGTCAACCAATTCACGACTGACATACAGCATATCGCAGGTGCCGTCGAATACCATTTGGTGTCACTAACGGCGTTGCGTGTTTTCAACGAACTATTGACAATCTCATTCAGCATGAAAAGCTGAAAAATTACATACGCATACATGGACAACGTAACGGTATGCGATACCACTCAAGAAGAACACGATTTGAACATGGAACGTTTTCTAAATGCCACAAAAAGATATGGTATCACACTCAATAATAAAAGGTGTATCGCTTCCTCAACTGAGATATGTCTTCTAGGTAATAAGATTTCGAAAGGTACCATAAGACCAGATCCATAAAGAATGGAACCTATCCGCCGGCTACCTTACCCGCGTACTACAAAAGAATTACAGCGAGTTATTGGCATGTTTGCTTATTACTCACACTGGATACCTTCATTCTCAGGCAAGATAAACAAACTTGTCAATAACAAGATATTTCCTTTGCCGGAAGAAGTCAAGACTACCTTTGATAACCTAAAGATTGAACTTGAAAACTTTATGCTAATTACAGTTGACTATGATGAACATTTGGTAGTAGAAACCGATGCTTCTCTGAGTCAAAACCATCGTCCGGTTGCCTTTTTCTCAAGAACTCTCAATACAAGCGAGAAAAATCACTCTGCCGTCGAAAAAGAAGCATACGCTATTGTGGAGTCCATCCGAAAATGGCGACATTATCTTCTAGGTAGACCATTCAAACTGATAACCGATCAACGTTCGGTTTCCTTCATGTTTAGCGTCGGCCATAAAAGTAAAATCAAGAATAACAAAATCCAACGTTGGAAAATAGAGCTATCGGAATACAAATATGATATATATCGCCCAGGTACGGATGTGCAATCGTGCAGCATTTCTGTGCTATGCGGCTAACATCGTGCTAAATTGATTGGCCAACAGTAGTGATCTGCATGCGAATACACGCTGGAGTCTCACTACCATTTCTATTCCGCCCTCATATCTGTCTAGGCCTGGGCAACCGGACAGTATCTTAGCCCACGTGCAGTCTGGCTGTGCGGCACTTTGTCTGGATCAGGCTTGTGCTTTCATACCATACCATACCAGGTACGGAGAACCATGTGGCTGACACTTTGACCCGTAATGTGTGTGCATCAACTTCGAATTCAGATCAGCTCGAAAAACTGCACAGCTCACTTTTCCACCCAAGGATCACTCGTTTTTTTTACATTTCATTCGATGTAAAAACCTTCCATATTCTATTAATGATGTCAGTCCAACTGCAGTCTGTGCAGAACTGAAACCAAGATTTTTCAAATCATCTGGTAAGCTAATTAAACCACGCAACCATTCGAACGTTTGAGCATAGATTTTAAAGGTCCGTTACCATCTGCTTCACGCAACCGCTACCTGCTCACATTAATCGATGAATTCTCGCGGTTCCCATTTGCCTTTGCCTGTGCCGATTTATCATCAGCCACTGTAACTGAATGCCTCACACAACTTTTCTGCCTCTTTGGGATATATTCTTTCAGACCGGGGACCGTCTTTTATGTCTTCCGAAATCAAGAGTTTTCTGCTTGAGAAAGGCGTCGCTATGAGCCACACTGCGGCCTATAACCCACAAGGAAACGGTCAGGTTGAACGCCTCAACGGTACCATTTGGAAGACAATATGCCTAGCATTACACACCCATAATTTACCTCCAACTCATTGGGAGCTAGTCCTACCTGAAGCACTTCATTGCATACGATCATTACTATGTACGTCGATCAATTGCATCCCTCATGAACGCATGTTTCAATATGTTCGGCGTTCTACCACAGGAACATCCTTGGCTGACGACACCGGGTCCTGTACTTTTACACCGATGCGACCGATCTTCTAAATACCAACCGTTGGTGGAAGAAGTACAACTATTGACCTGCAACCCACTCTATGCACACATTGCTCATCAAGATGGCAAGACTGAGACAGTGTCTCTACGCCGCCTAGCCCCGACAGTCAGAAATCCAACGTCGATTTTCCTACTACGTCTGATACTCCAGTAGTAACCGAACACCGTGAACATTCTGATGTTCAAAATGCCAATCCTCATCTAGATGACCCATTATGTGTACCCCCCACCGAAATTCACTCTCTGTGTTACCCTCAAATTTTGGAACAACAACAACGCATCCGTTCTTACAATTCGAGAACTCGAGAAGCTTGATTTTTCTGTGTGAACCTCATCCAGCACGAAAGATTGTCTTCCATTTCAAAGCTCGGGTGAATGTCATGATTGTTTGTGCACGGATGTGCAATCGTGCAGCATTTCTGTGCTGTGCGGCTAACATCGTGCTAAATTGATTGGCCAACGGTAGTGAGCTGCATGCGAGTACACGCTGGAGTCTCACTACCATTTCTATTTCTATTTACCCCCTCATATCTGTCTAGGCCTAGGCAACCTGACAGTATCTTAGCCCACGTGCAGTCTCTGACTGTGCGGCACTTTGCCTGGATCAGGCTTGTGCTTTCAAACATACATGATTGTTTGTTGTATACTTCCTATATGCCGTTGACTAACACATTTTGTTTACATTTCAGCTATTGTACACTCATTCTTAGAATAGTAAAGCGTTGCTGACTCCACTCAAACCCGTCTTCCTTTTCAACTTAATTCGGATCGTATAAAGAACGTTACACCTAGGAAGATAGGAAAATGAAATTAGAAATGGCATTGACATTCCAGCGTATTTACGCATTCAGCTTACTACCTGTTTCGATTCAATTTAGCACGATGTTTTCTTCCAGCACAGTAGAACAGTAGTTTTAAAAACTTGTATCTCAGGTACGGGATTGTTGTTCATATTTGTTCTCCGAGATGATATGTTTAATTGCGAATATTTTGTCATCAGTCTTCCCGTCAACTGATGTTAATGTAACATGTCGATAATTGCCTGGTAATTTAGAATCCCCTCCTTTGAACATCGGCTTGATGATACTTTATTTCAAGCTTTTAGGCAAACGAGTGGAATCCATTGAACTTTGGAATATATGGTATGAAAGCACAAGCGTGATCCAGGCAGTGACTCAGTGAGCTTAGGTCATCATCGTCATCATGAAGCACAAGCATGGGGCCAGACAAAGTGCCAAGAAATATGAAACAGGAAAAGCAGATGAGCAAGCGCATGTAAAAGGTAAAGCAGGTAAGCTGAATATGCAAAAGCAAATGCGCAAAAGCAGCTTGTTTTTGTAGTTTCACTGCATTCGATTTTGTGGTTTGTTGTTGTTTCATAAAATAATAACGGATAAAAAATCATGACACATAATAAAATACACTACCGCCACTGACTTCGGTTTGCAGCCATATCTCGTAAGGTTTCCAGCCAACTATTAGGTGGAGCTTTTGGACCCCACCCAGGCAAACGAATACGCCCAACTGAGCCTAGCGTTACGGTGAGTTTCTTCATCTCAACGCGCCACGTCACGGAATAGCTACCCGATCGTTTCTCCCAGCTTCTGTTAAGTTCTGCAAATAAGGCGCGGTACGGTTAACGGTGAGTAGGCATTCTTAAAACATGTTCCAACCATCGCAAGCGAGCAAGCATCAGCATTTCTCTGTCAAGGAATATCAAGATAGTTGGCGTTGCTCCAGTAACTGACGGAGTGTGAAGATTTTATCTATGCACGCTCGACCGACACGAAACCCAGTTTTGCTCCTCGTGGATTCGCTCTTCCCGTTTGGTACTCGATCGGTGAAGCAGGATGGAGGCCAGTATTTTAGGAGCTACTAAAATTAGACTGATATCCCGATGATTCTTACACTAATAGCATAGTCCCTTTTTGAAAATCGGAGCAATTACTGATTCTCTCTGAGGAACGCGTTCATCAGCCCATATGTTGGCGAACAGCGCTTGAAGTTCGCAAACTAGAGCGAAACCGCCATCTTCGAGCAATGAGGGTGCCAAAGCATCAGCACTTGATGCCCGATGGCGTGGATGTGCAATCGTGCAGTATTTTTGTGCTGTGCTGCTAACATCGTGCTAAATTGATGGGCCGCCGGTAGTGAGCTGCATGCTGAAACAAGCTAGAGTCTCACTTCCATTTCTATTTCTTTTGTCGTGTCTGTCTAGGCCTGGGCGACCTGACAGTATCTCAGCCCACGTGCAGTCTCTGACTGTGCGGCACTTTGCCTGGATCAGGCCCAATGGCGCTTAAGTCTCCGGAGTACATGGTAAATCTCTGATTGAGTCGGAGCCTTGAGAGAAATCGACCATGGGGTACAGTGTTCCGTATCCTCGAAATAAGAGGGTGCAGATGGCCAGTTAAACTATGCCTCGAAATGTTCTGCCCATCGCTTCATGCACATGTACGTGTTAAAAACTGGCGAAACATCTGCTTTACTTATCAGCTCACTGATGCCTGTTCGCCCGCTTCCAGTTAATCTGATAAGTTGGAACAATTTTCTGAAATTGCCTGCCGCAGATTTCATTTCCGTAGCCTTAGAACTCCACCAACACTCCCTGTCGCTTCTCAAACTGTCGCATCATGTATGCTATCAGCAGAAAGCAACCAACGTTCGTCTTTTCTTTTTTCCTTTTGTGCGACTATCTCCTCCTGGAGGATGAGTTGGCTTCAATGAAGATCCTTGGGAATTTTGGTACAAAGCGGCGTCCCCAGTACCACTCGGCGTTTGTTCGAGTCAGCTTCTCTAGCCTTTGCACAACCAAGTGCAACCTGCAAGGCAAGGTCCATTAGTTGGAGAGAATTCGCAGAAACTCAGTGTTGAGCTGGAAATCAGCCCAAAGAGGTTTGTTCATCGCTACTATTTTTGGGAACTACAGAAAGATGCAAACTCAAATTGGCCTGAAACACTTGGAGAACCGGGAGATCATTAAGCCTGGCAACATTCAAATTCCTTGCAAAGTTTCTAAGTTTCCCGAAAAAACGCATCTAGAGCTTAGCACAAACTAACGCATGATCTGATTCGAATCAGGTGCCCCAGGATGAACGGCAATCTTGCCCACTCCCTCGTCACGAGTAGCTGATAGCAATATGGTCCATTTGCGTGAACAAGGCCGCCGATGGAGATTTCCAGGTGGAGCAGTGATGCTTCAAATGGTGAAATTTAGTGCTGGCAAGGTAGAGTCTGTGCTCTGAGCACAAGCTAAGCAATCTTTCACCATTGTCATTACGATGACAATGGAGACCAAACCTTCCACCTACGAAATGCTCGTTTAAAGATAGGCGGCCTACACGTGCGTTCATGTCTCCAGCTAAGACAACGATGTCACTTCTCGATGCAAGTCTAATGAGTTCTTGTAATCTTCCATAAAACTCATCCTTGTCAAGTTCAGAGCTACAATTAGTCGGTGCATAGGCAGCAACCACAACCAGGTTGCGGGATTGATTACGAAATCGGCCTTTCTTGCACGAACCCTGTAGTCTTACTGCACAAAGGCGACTTTCGACTGGGATCCAGTCTAACAGTGCGACCCTAGCTCGCTCACTCAAGACGATTTCGACACCAGCTTGATCAGATACCATGGCATCGTCATCAGTGGACAAACGTATATAGTGTGACTTACGTAAGTTCGAAGGGTTAGACAATCGCGTAACTGAGCTAGAGTTATGCCTGCGTGTTTCCGACAAACAGCAAACGTCGACATCGAGGGTATCAAGTGTGCGAGCCAAGGCTGCCTGCTGTCCGATGCTAGCTAAACGCCTCTAATTTGAATGGTACGCGTGGCGGAATAACGTTCTGGAGGCATTCGAAGTAAGCAAAATATTCGAAGTGGCTAAATTTGGAAACCTCGATGAACAAGCTGCACTTTTGTCAGGGCTACCCAAAGAACCACAAAACGGAAATCAGTTATTAAAAAAGTTTGCATGCAGTGTGAGATCATTGAAAGCATTTTGAGCAGAGAGCGTGGGTGCACGGATCTGTCATTTTACCTGTATTTTCATAATTGCTTGCAGGCGTGATACTATCCGGTTGTCCAGACCGACGTAGGGGGTTGGCTTAGGGACCTCACCCGGAGCCTTTGGCTAAAAAACCTGAACCACAAGGCAGTGGGTTGAGACTGAGTTTGTTAGCCTCCCTGGTATGAGTAGCTCTGCTGGCACCGAAAAACCCCACAGTATAGCTCAACGGATCATGGAGTTATACAAACCATCGCACCACGTTAAGGTCCAGTCTTAGCGCAACGGAATGGCTTTAAGACAACGTTTATTTAGGTTTTAATGCTATTACCGATGTTGAAATATATGTTCAACTTTTCTTTTTTGTATTTAATTGATTGTCTCCTGTGCTAGGTCGCAACTATTTAATCACTGGCATTATCATTTACGCTCTGGATTCATTAGCAATACCGCTGAACCTAGTTACGCTGAGAATCCTAAGCCTGGATAAAATACGTGAAAAATTAGCGAAGAATTGTACCATGTTTCTTTATCTTCCATCCACAGATTCAAATATACTATTAGAACACAATTTTGTATTTGTGCTTCAAACTATAGATTTAGTATATCGAGCGCTACACACGGATTTTTGGATAATCCTCTGTGACTCTTCATTTGCATGACAACGATCTGCTGCACTGCATTGATTTGTTAGTGTTAGTGACGTGGATGTAGAACCATGATACTATCTCACTACCGCTGCATTAATTGCTACCCGTAATGAGCTACATACAAGAACACGTCTTTGTCTCAGTACCGTTATCTGTTTGTCAGCGCTGTTAAATGTGCACCACAGAAGAACCGATCACCCATGCCAATATGACATGTGCTAGTTAGTTATTTGTGTACCCGCCCCGGTGATCTGTTGAATCAATCCACATCCGGTTAGACCTATTTTCCTGATGTGCAATCGTGCAGCATGTCTGTGCATGTTGTCTCACTACCATTTCTATTTCTATTTACCCTTCATATCTGTCTAGGCCTGGGCAACCTGACAGTATCTTAGCCCACGTGCAGTCTCTGACTGTGCGGCACTTGGCCTGGATCAGGCTTGTGCTTTCATACATACATACACTACCGTCACTTATTTATGTCTGTCTAGGCCTTGGCAATCTGACAGTTTCAGCTCATGTAGAGCTTGTGAGACCACCTAATTTAACACTTGTGATTTCACAATATCCACTTTGTCTCGCTTAAATATCACAACGTCGCCTTTGTTCTACCAGTTCCTTTTCTAATTCTGCTGCGTCATTTAGAGCACCTCGAAATGAACTTTTGGGCGTTTGTGATGATACGCACAATTTCAACATAAGTGAGCTTACTTTCCATTTGTAAGTATACATGACATATTAGATACTCACATCATCACTTTAGTGTACTGTTATTTGCGCTTAAAACAAACTTTCTTGTGAGAGCACAACAAACTGTGCATGTATCCCAAAAAACTTGAGTCGATCAGGTGTTTATATGGTACTTTATTTATATGTGTCATAATTTTTATCCGGTATTATTTTATAAACAAAAACAAACAAAAATTCCGAAAATTGCATGCGCGACACTACAAAAATATGCTGCTTTTTGCGCATTTGCTTTTGCATATTCCGCTTGCCTGCTTCATATTCCTGGCACTTAGTCTGTCCCCAGACTTGGGTTCATGGGTCTAAACCTTGTTTGAAAATGGCATGTGTTAAGTGCGATAGACCTAAAACAACTTCAACTTCTGACAGATCTTTTTTGACTGCAAATACATAATACTATTTGTCAATATGTTGATGGCTAACTCTATCATTCTTGATCATCTAATTATATTACAATCGTTCGGTTCTTTGTAGGTAAGTTCGTGTTAAGCTGACTGCCGCCTCTAATAAACTGCTTGCGAAAACACGCTGGAAGTTCACTGACATTACTTCCCTAACATTAAGCAATCTCACTGCATCTTAGCCCATGTACAGGCTTTATTTTGCGGCACTTTGCTCGACTCCAGGCTTGCATACGCACATACAGTGATGGTATGGTATGGTATGAAAGCCTGATCCAGGCAAAGTGTCGCACAGTCAGAGACTGAACGTGGGCGATATTACTGTCATGTTGCCCAGGCCTAGACAGATATGAGAAATAGAAAATAAAGATGGTAGTGAAACTCCAGCGTTTTTCAGCCTGCAACTCACTACCTGTGGCTAATCAATTTAACACGGTGGTAGCCACACAGCACATAAGTACCCTACGATTGCACATCCGTGCGGTGATGGTGCAAAGGGTTTATGGAAACGTTGCCTTCTATTTTTTCAAATCGTCATGCCGCCTTTTATTTTAGTAGAACTTTTCTTTGGTATTGAGCAGATTGTCTCCACTGTGATCAATGGTTGTTTTAAATGTTACTTTCATTGGTTGAGTTCAACATACCCTTCACATTTCATGATTTCTACTTCAAGTCCTCAATCTATGACATCTTAATATTCTTGTTATTTTGTAGGAAAATCTACAATGTCTACAGCAGCTTCCCTCTATTGCCAGTTAATTCTTAGGCAATATTTCGGTTCAGCAGCTTCAAGTTGTACTCGGTTGATGCAAGTTAAAGGACCCGTTTTGTTATTAGAAGTGCTCCGCGATTGCTCTGATTTATCTGCTCGCGAAGTTTCACGGTAAATCTGGCTCTATTTTCATACCCAATCCCTTCAAGTTGCCTGCGTTCTCTAACACGCCATATGCTAATTATTGTAAATAAAATGCCTTGTCGATATCAATTAGATTTCGACAGAGTTTTTTGCATACCCAGGTTTTCTTCACTTCAATATCTAACCCAAATAGATACCCGTATTATTTTCAACTAGTTTGCCACTTTTATGGCAAGCTTTCCGAGAAAATGATCACCTTGCTTTTTATACTTGGGAGATCCACTGTTTGGGATTTAATCAAGTTCACTGTGATATCTGATATGAACCTTAACGGTAAGACTTCTTTTTCAAATCATTGGAAGGTGATGATCATCATGCGTATTTGGATTCGGTTGGAGCCAATTTTGATACCTTAGTGAAAACGGGTGTGCTGTGCATTTCTTGTGATAAAACGGAATCTAGTACTACTACTACTGGCGAGCAAGATGTGACACCATCGACCTCCTCGTGGAGTTTGACGAAAGAAGAATTGTGCAGTGAGTGCTAATCGGTGTGTAATTTTAATCATTTCTGTCATTGGCTTTTGTGCACAGTATAATCGTTGTTATATTAAAGGTCACAGATATAATCATGAAATTCTGATATGGGGCCCACACAATGGTTACTTAAATTGTACTAGGTGATTTAGCAGGTCATTAAACATACATCTGGTTGCGTAAGTAAAAGTTGACATGACACCCATGCCTCATGCTTCCCTGCAGTTTTTATACTATTTGTACTCACCAGATCCAGCTAGGTTTCATTATAGTGGTATATATGGAGTCGCACTGCCATTTCCTGTTCTTTTTCTTCCTCATATCTGTCTACGCCAGGGCAACCTGACAGTATCTTCGCCCACGTGCAGTCTCTGTCTGTGCGACACTTTGCCTGGATCATGCTTGTGCTTTCACACCATACCATACCCATGTAACATATTAACCAGTTTAAAAATTAGACTATGCTCTGTGTATAAACGTGCGGGCTGCGATGGTAACATATGTTCACATTTTCACAGCATTTTGGAAAGAATTGAAGTATGCATAAGAAGCTAATTTCCCACATTTTCTTGTTAACGTGGCCCATGATCTGCATTTGCATCCCGGCACGGGATTGCGTTGGGTCAAAGGATCAAGAGCAATCATGCATGATAACTTCAAAATTAGGTTCCGTTCTCCACAATTCGAATTCTAATAGCGAGAAACAGAATTTTACCCGCTTTCTGAGTTTCATCGTTTTGCTTTGGTTATTCGAGGTTGGATGCGTCACGCTATTTTAACAGTAGCTTATGTTATATCAGTGTTTACGGATCTAGTAATATGTATCCGGTTTTGGAGTGAATGTGCATGCACGAACTCACGAGTTTGTAGCCAGGCAATGTACTACACGTTCGTAGAGTAGCGTGGGCAGCGTTCTGGTCAGGTTGCTTTGGCCTAGATAGATATAAGAACGTGATACCAAGACCGAAATCCTGTTTCGTTTAGATTGTGGTAGCATTTTTCAATGTATCCGGTGTCACTAAAACGACTATACTATTTTCAGCGCAACTTCATGAGATGCTGAAAATGGGCTACTTCGATCGATGCCAAAACGCTGACCCACCCGGAGGCAAACGGGCCCGACCCTCCATCTCGACAGACGTATGTTATTCATCATGTCTATTTCACCATTCCAATTTTGACAATCTGAGCTGATTGAACTTTACATGGCTATTTTCAGCTTTTAGTTTTGACTGCCGAATTCCTGTCTTTTTTGTGTTCATGTTACCATGACACAAAAACATTGCTATTCGATTATTGGTCCCCCTTGCACAGATGTGCAATCGTGCAGCATTTTTGTGCTGTGCGGCTAACATCGTGCTAAATTGATATACCAACGGTAGTGATCTGCATGGGAATACACGCTGGAGTCTCACTACCATTTCTATTCCGCCCCTCATATCTGTCTAGGCCTTAGCAACCTGACAGTATCTTAGCCCACGTGCAGTCTTTGACTGTGCGGCACTTTGCCTTTATCAGGTTTGTGCTTTCATACCATATAGCATACCATCTTCGGTCAATCTCGACCGTGGATGTGCATTTCTAGCGTATATTTTTTCACTGTCCACGAAGTTCTTTGCAACTACGTGGTCCAAATCTGAACTGCCCATTTGCCGACGATTCTTCTGCAAGCAAACCATGAAGTGGTTGTACTACGTTGTTTGATGAGCTATCGTAGGATTCTGTCATCGCCAGAAACCTTTTCTCTCGTTAAACCACCGATAGCTCTTTGATAGTAGTATCTGAGTGTTCAGTGTTTCAGAAAAGCACAACAATCTCTATTGCATGAGGGAAAATCATACTGTTCTTGGAGCACCGATTAGAGACTTGATCGACGGCAGTTCGGCTGAAGCGTGTACTGTCAGCTCGATTGCGATAACATTCCCGAGCTGCTGCTTTACATGCACAGGGATAATTGCAGCACAAGTGAACATTTTTTCTCACTCGCAAACAGATTTATATTTTCATCGTGTTTTTTTCATTTTCACCCTACGCATAAATCTCGATTCATGTGAAGTCAGCCATTTTGAGATTTTCGCACCACAGACGCGTTACCTTCTTCCGATTTAATAACCTTCTTGTTCTATTTTGGACAGCGCGAACCGTGGAACTGGATGGTCACACCGAACATTTCGACCTTCGAGGCAATGTGGCGTGACCGTCTGATTTTCACTTTGGCTGAAGATCGCCTTGGTCAGGTAATCGACTATGCTCTGCGCTTATGTTCGGGTCCTCGTTTCTTTTATCGATACTCTTATCATTGTGATGTCTGTTCAGTAAAACATATTTATATCGATAGATAGATAGATAGATAGATAGATAGATAGATAGATAGATAGATAGATAGATAGATAGATAGATAGGCGAGCAGGCAGATAAGATAGCTAGCTAGCTAGATAGATAGATAGACCAAAATTAATCCATATTCACACTGATGTCACCAAATCTTTTCATATATGCCATTTTTATTCCCCAGTACATTGGTTAAGACTGGTAATGTAACATCTGTACTCTATTCCATAATCTATGTTGTAATCCTTGCCATGTATTATTTGACTGTTTACGACCTACATACCGGGATGTTTAGTGTTTCTGTCATGTTATATTTCGGCCTTGTTGTCACTTAAACTTCTTATTTTTTCTTATTCTTCTGAGTAGTAGTAAAAACAATATCCAGTGTCTCCTAATTTACGACGCTTTCCTATTTCCAGCAAGCAGCTAAATAATGGTTGGAACTTATCGTTTCCAGTGGCGAACAAGCTGTGCTAAATTGATTTCCTTTGCAAGTATCTCTTTCTTGTATGCGTGTAAGCCTGGATCAGCTGACCAGGATTTGAGCACACGCGCAGTCTATGACCGTGCAGCACGCTGTCTGCCTTCAGATTTATGATTTCATGATACATCGTACTAAACTGAACAGCTTACGCTGGTTGGATCACGTTTTACGGATACCGGACCACTGACTTCTGAAACGGATTCTGTTTTCGGTGCTGCATCCCGATTTGGCGTAGAACTTATAGTTGCCAAACCGTCATGTGACACAGACAGCTTTAAGAACGTAACTAGTAACCCGACACAGCCCGCCTTCCGAACTGGTTTTCCCCTTGATACTATTTCACTGTGGCTAGTTACGCTTCAGGATATGTCTCCTTATTTGTTCCACCCTTTTGTCACCGTTGTATGACAGTTAACCGTTCGGTACTTGCTTGCAATAGAATGCTATTTCTGATGATGATGATGATGAGTTGTTCTGTTTAAGTAAAGTTCCATTACGTTTAACTTAAAGGTGTTTACTTTTTGGCTTGGATAAGGTTAGCAGATATGTAATTTCATGTAATACCTTGAGGGATGTTTGCTGTGGGGATGCCGATACTCCGAAACACTGGCACCACCGGAACTGCACGAAAGCACGTTTTTCGTCCACATCCTATTCTCGCGTGTTTGTTGAAAAATGTCAATTTTGTTTTCCCCGAAATATTCCACAGGCTTGTGGAGATCTCCTCTCAAGGTTGCTTTGTATCGCGACCGCCGCTCAGCGTTCCACGGAAATAACATCCCCTTTATCTGGACCGGTTTCGCGCAACGAGGTTGGTTTCCATAAGAATCTGTTTTGAGTGCACCTTTTTTTATCAGTGGGTTCTTTTTCATTTCATTTTTGTACGTCCTATCTTGCGCAGCTGTTATGTCTTACCGGAGCTGAACTCAACTGTTAATTACCCCAAATACTAAACACAGGATATGTTTAAGCACCATTATTCAGTATTGACCAACCAGGCACTACGCGTATCAAGAACAAAGGCCTTCTAGACAAATATCTTTTACAATCTCTGAAAAAATGGTAGCCTCGATTTCCGCTCATGTGTATTTGTTGATACCTTTTGTCATTGACAAAATGGATTACTTAAGCCGAGAATCAGATGCTCAAATATGTGGGGGATCATCAGAGTACTGAAAGTGCTCAAACATTTTTTAAAGTAAAAATGAGTCTTTTGAGAAAATAATGATAGTTCACCAACGACAGCCCTTACGGATTTCTCATCATTCACATATGCATGCTTTTTACTCTATCTAGCCGTGACTTGTAACCTCGGCTTTCTTTCGCACGTTTCACCTGAGTCATCTGTTGTTTTCCTTCCTTATTTGATGATCTATCTATTGTGCAGAACAGGTACCTTCGTGATTTCCACGTATCATGATTTACAGCTGCGCGCCAATGCAGTTTTTATAGCTTTTTATGTTCCCGCTCAGACTGTTCAACTTGAGATTATTTCAGCCCACATACATTCTAGCAGACTATGTGGCAACTTGCGTGATTCCATTGCGATGCACGTCTCACTTGATGTTTATAAATGTGAATGTCGCAAGTACCAATGCCCGTATAACTCCTCTGAATGTCGTGTTGTCCTTCGCGAACAGCAACTGTAATTTCACGCATTTTCTATGCATTAGCCAAACCCATATTACCACTCGGTCATACTAGTCTTGAATTATATCAGAAAATTAATCGACAATGATGCAAACATGGAATGCAAGTCGATCATATTGCGTTACTTTCCGTCCTCTCATGCCATCTAAAGTCGATGGCCATTGTTGTCGTCACCTTTAATTTCCGCTCTCTCTCTCTTCCCCAGCTTGTGCGCAGTTTAAAGGAACACGACGAATTCTTCGACTCGCACGTCTCGTTGCTCTTGGAAGACGAGGTACGCATTTTGTATATGTTATTGGCTAAATTGATGCACCACCGGGAATGAGCTGCTTAGGGAAATACGCTCGAATCTCGTCACCATTAATCCTGTCCTATGTTCCGTATCTGTTCAGACCAGGGCAACCTGACACCATCTCAGTCCACGTGCAATCCATGGCTGTGCGGCCTTTTGTATAACCTCAGACTTCGGGCTTCGATGGAACATATGCTCATGGTACTATTCCGTTATTTTAATCAATTCCCAGTGTCCACGTTTAATAGCTATGCCAACATGCTAAGCATACCCATGGGACAAAGAATGACCGGTTTCGACGTGTCGCTACTCTGAATTGTTGTCTGCGAACAACCTTAATCTCTGCGCCCATCCGTCAGCACGACTTATGTTGACGTAAACACAAATACTGTTATCAATATAAGTCGATGGCCTCTAACTTCATGTGTGAATGACGGATGTGATTGCGTCTGGACAAATCACGTTCCCTGTTCCACCATCGAATACGTTGTCTGCACAGGCTTGAGGACATTCAGTTCAACTTTAATCGCGCCACCTTCCCCGTGTCATGTGCGCGTAGTGAACGCTCCGGACCAATCGGCGTTCTCGTGTGTTGTGTGACTCGTGGGTGAAGATAATTCGCGTTGGAAAAGTTGACTTCAGCAATGAATCGGGGCGCAATCGAAAATTGGGTGCGGGAGGGTGTGACTTGATCATTGTTGAAGCGAGTGTCCCGAAGCCTGTGCGGACCACGTAAATGACCTTAGAAAAGAGAACGTCATTTAAC
>JACCGJ010005719.1:31045-52052 GCA_013407085.1 Atriophallophorus winterbourni
TTTCCCACGATCGGGTATCCCGCAAGGCAGCGGAGGTCTAAAATCATGGTTTTCCTTCCCTTAGATGAAATGCCCACCCAGGCTAACGAGCTCCATCTGCCCGAAGAAAACTGGTTTTCAGGCGCCAGTCACTCGCCCTCGCCCCTTCTCCTGTTGGTAGAAGCAGTTCCGCCGGGCTCGGGGAGCCACTCGTGCAGGCCAGAAGCTGGACTTGGTTGTCAGAGGCTATTTGAGACGCGCGCCATATGGGAGCATTTTATAGAGTGTATGGCAGTTAAGAACTTGGTACTTGCTACCGGTATAATGCTGTCAATAATGATGCTGACCATGGTGCTTGCTGCGCTGTTCGCATGTAGACGCCCTTCTCCGCGACGCCAACATCTATAATCAGTGCCCACTACCACACACATTGAGGCAAGCAATTTGCTGCAGCAGGGTATGTGAGAATACATGTGGCACGTGATGTCGTGTGCTTTTTGTGGCACCGCTTCCTTACATCTTCGACATTTTAGATAAACGACGCTTATTGCTAACAATTTTTACAATGCTCTCTTTTTCAAGCGCCAGATTTAACTACTATTCTCGGTGTTCAATAATTTGTTTTCTTTTATCAGGTCGGATTTTTAGTTCAAGAGCCAGGAATCGGTGGATACATGTACAGATGCCGTATCCTTTTTGTTCATTACCTCTCTCGTCCAATCATTTTTAATACTAAACCGCGTTATTGATAACGTAATTCAATGGTATGGTATGCTATGAAATAGAAATAGAAATAGTAGTGAGACTCCAGCGTGTTTCAGCATGCAGCTCACTACCGGTGGTCAATCAATCTAGCACGGTGTTGGCCGCACAGCACAAAAGTACTGCACAAGTGCACATCCGCACATCATTAGTAGTGCCAACGCAGTAGGGCCATTCGTCCTTAAGCACGTTTTCTGTTCTCTGTCAGATCCCCGCTGCATATCGCACTGATTTCCAATCAACTAAATTTTGGTCTTCTATCTTTCGGTTCGGATGCTTATGCTTCAGACGTAAAGCCTAATGCCGTCGTGAAATGCGCTTGCTTAGTTGATATTATTATAAGTCTTATATGCATTACATTTTAGAGACTGTTTGCAATGCATGTTTCGTGTTTCTCAAGCGCAATATCAACTCTGAAAACAGGTCAATGTTATTGTTGTTATCTTATCTCTCATTCAACCTTCATATGATTTGTTGGATACCGGCTACGGGGCATTGGTTGCCTGTTCTCCTGATTAGGGTCGATGCGATTCATTATTGTCGTAGCGGCTATTTACTCTGAAAAATGCAACGGAGAATTGTATTGCATGGCTGTTTTGCTTTGTATGTGTGTGTGTTTGAATAATTCAGCCTGTTGCCAAGTGAAATGGTGTGAAAAGGCTGTTTTAATGTAAGGTTATCAAAACCATAAAGAAACTGTCACGCTTATTCACGAAAGTTGATCAACTGAATATTTTAATTGAGATGTAGACACGGTCTCCCAATATATCTGTGTTCGTGCTCCCTTTGAAAACAAAACAAGTGTCCCCACCCAAGAGCTATTTTCTCACGCTTGTGTGAAATTGAAGCGTCAGTGTTTGTTTTTTGATGTTGACTATGATGATGATTGTTTCTCAAACCATGTTCCACACACTTAACTCCTTTACTTACACGTTATTTCTTTTGAAACCTGGCGTAAGAAGTTTCTCTGATACAGCTCTTAGGCATCAATAATCCTATTTTCATTAGTCTTGTGATTACGAGTTTCACCAACTTTATGATGTGCCCTTCCGTTTTGTCGGTTTTAAATTTTGTCTCTGGCGTATTTTACAATCAGAAGAAGTCACGCCGACCGAATCTAGAGTAACACTAATCGTTGCTAATGATCTTCACAAGTATTCGGAAAACCTCATCGTCCTTTTTTTGTCTATGTTCCTTAACTGATGACTTTTAGCTTATAAGCCCATTTCTCGACACATGCTATTACGGCATGCCGAACATGTGGTACAAGTGATGTAAGCGCTCCCATTCAATTCGCCAGCCCACCAAGATATGTATTTCTGTCTTAGATGTGTGTGTAACTTGTTTTGCTTTCAGTTTTCAGAATTGTGGACTGAGGATTTTTCGTTTGCTCGTCTTGTCGGGGCCTTTGAGCCACGAAGAAGTATGTTACATCTCAAAATGATTGCCTATTCATTTGAAGATTGATATTTGACATATCCTCGGTATGCTTGCCTTTCGTAAAGTTTGCAACGAGACTTGTTTGTGACTGAATGCCGATATGGATCCATGTATGATAGCATTGATGCAGAAAATTTGCGGGACACTTTTGCGTAGGGCACTATGTCGTCGTAGAAAGAAAAGTATTCAACAGGCGCTGCAATCTACTAATATTGAGGCCTTGCGAGGAATAATCTCTTCAACAGACTTCTCTATCTTTTCTGATAGCGATGTTTCAGACGAATGAGGTCTCAAATTACCTGAACTTTAGTCATGCTATCTGCTGTCCACTCGTAACAGTTGGCATTAGATTGGACATATTTTCGTATGAGATATTACACGTATTCCGCAAGCTAAAACAGCGGGCTGATCACTATGGTAAATTGCAATTAACAAAGGCCATTCAGTCTAAAATATAACATCCCAATAAACTCTGTGTTGGCTAAATGAATGATACACTTTGTAATTTTGCATGGCACTGAAAAAAAGGTTGTAACCGGGATGGTGTGCACAAGTTACCAAACATCGAGATCTTACGAACGTGTAACATTCTACCATCACACGCCTACTATTTGATCTAAAAGGATTCAATATAATTGTAAATGAGATCCTAAAATGGCCCGTTAGTTTAAAAGAAAGCCAAGCACCTGGCCCAGACAGGTTTAATTCAATATTTTTGTGCACTTTTATGTGCTAAACCAATAATATGAGTAGTTACCGGTTTTCTCTCGATTGCCGATAGTCGGAATACTGTAAAAATTATCCGGGTTTTCGGATAAGGTCCGAATAAACCATCTGTATTCTTATATTTTTCATATTATCTTTGATCAAACGTAATTTTCACGAACAGCACGTTGTATTACGCAATTAAGAAAATAATAGCTAGCAATATATTCTACTAATTTCTATACAAATTTCAGATTGAACGGCGTGTTTTGCTTCCTCAAAAAGATTTTCGACGAACGCTTCCGAAGATGATCGCAAGTGGCTTCATTTCTACCACCGTGCGTGATTCCATCAATGTTTCATATTTTATGCTACTAATAATGTTTAAGTAGTATCGTTTTAAAATATACGTAGATTTGTTCCAATCCGTTGTTCTATCGGAAGATCCAAATCACCAGCAGTTTTATGTTTTGTTTAACAGTAGCTATCTTAATTATTTTAATTATCTTACTGGTGGTTCGCTTTGCTAAAGCATGTATTTTCTTGGTATAAGAAATTGCATATCTCTGTGCAGCCAAAATATTCTATATGTACGTAATCACAGCCTCGTAATTGCGAAGTGCCGCATAGCAATAAACTGCACGTTGGCTAAGATACTGTCAGGTTGGGCAGGCTTAGACACGTGAGAATTAAAATACAGTGTGTATATCTGCATGCAACGCACTACCGGTGGCAAATCAATTTAGCACGATGCTGCGTACACAGCACTACTGGCCATTTGTGATAGACTATAAAGTGGCCATTATACCGTCCGTTTTCCCCGGCCTAATCAAAGAAAATTTCGGTGAGACCATAGCGTGTTTTCGATTGCAGCTAAGTATCTGCGGCAAACAAATTTTGCAGTGTTACTTCCTCGGTATAGATGTACTACACAATCTTGTAGGATTTTGCATGCACCTCCAAATTCTCTCTCACGCGCGTGATGCATGAGTTCACTGTCTTCCATGTACCGGTTTACTCTGTCATAAAACGCGGCATGAATGGGTTGTTGTTGTTTTATTCATTCATTCATCTTTATTCCTCTTCTAAAACATTTCATGTCATTAGGAATTGTCGAGATCCAAAGAGTACAACTCCGAAACCATTTTCTGTTTGTACACGGTCAATTTGGACCGCATCGCAATGCTTCTCATCGAACTCGCGCAACACTCGTTGCTCCGATTGGCTCTCCGCGCCGAACATGAGTTCAATTTGAAAAGGTGGGAAATTCCAGCGCGATTCATTGTTCCAAATTGTTTTGTCGAATTGTATCAACTGTTTCGTGTTTACATCTAATTACCGTTCTGTTCCATCGTAGTTATGTTGTATTTCCCACGCGCAATCATTGCTTTCTAGTTACAGTGAGTCGCCCAACATTGATCCCAAACAAACCGAAAGTTTTCAAGGTCATTGTATGTTTGCCTTTATCGCTCCTGTAGCATATAACTTACAATTTGACAGGAAGAATGGCCATATCGGATCAAAATCACTGCCGTTAATTCAATCCCTGTTGCGCTTCTTGTAATTGACAAATATTGATTGTCTTGCAACTAGCAGTAATCGATTCAAAATCGGTAAAAGAGTACAAGAGCGTGTGGCTTATTTGTAAAAGCATCCACTGTTGTCGATTTGGGGCACGGAAATTGCATTGTTTCTAAATTTCTTGGCCCAACAGCAACACAACCACCATTACGGTTAGATGCACTGATTTATCCAGTTGAAGGATATAACGGTTAAAGCAGTAACCTAGTCAAATCCTATACCTTCGATCAAATCTATATGCATTCTTTTGCCAATCACGATTTGCGAACTACTAATCATGTTTAGGTAGTTTCTCCGCCTAGGCTTAGCAGCCAAACACACCATCGTGGTTCGTTGTACGAACCCTATGTAACAGTGGCATTCAAGTATAACCTTGTTCATCAATGTTAACGTTTTCACCACTTTCAACTAACGTCACTGTCACATTTCTATGATTTACGGCAACATCACATCAATATTTCCATGAGGGGACAGTTTTGGGTCTAATTAACCAGTTCTGACCAATAGTACTTAAAGAGTTTCAGTATTTCAGCTATTATAACATGGTGACATTTTTTTCTTAGAAGGAATTACTGTCCACATGTTTTTCAGCTTTCTGTTTGCATGGTATCAGAGTACACGCTCAGCCTTATGACTTACACAGCACTGCTTATGCGTATCGCTTCTTCAGCGTGAGAACCTTGGGTTTTTTGAAAGCGACTGGCGTCGTAAATATAGCTTCGTATCCCAGCATTGTATTCTACTCGACATTCTTGCTAGGCAATTATTAGTCCTCTAGTTCCTTATTTTCCAATTCTATTGCTGTTCTCGGACATGGACAGTATTGCGTTTGGATGGGCAGTTTTGTAGTACACTGCTTCACAGGTAACTTCGTGATCACCGAATTGCTTACCATCGGTATAGGGTTGCATGTGAAATCGTGCTGCCATTATTCATTATGTATCTGTCTTGACCCAAGTAACCTCACACTATTTCAACCCACAGTTCATGGTTGTGCGGCACTGCCATATTCCAGATTTTTTACTCCAAAGATGTGCGAACGTGTAATACTACTACTACGCTTCAGGCAGAAGGAGCTCGTTAGCCTGTAAAGGCATTTCATCAAAGCGAAGGAAAACCCTGATTTTAAACCTCCGCTGCCTTGCGTGATACCCGATGGTGGGAAAGGCTCCGGGAGAATACCCTGAGGAAAAATCTGGAGCAGAGTCTCGTAGACGGTAGTGGTGCAGCACCACCTCTTTCTGGCAACTCCCTGCTGCCGTGCAGGTTACACTTCGGTTTATGCAAAGGCTATAGAAGCTGTCTCGACAAACGCCGAGTGTGCTGCTTGCCGAAATACCCTCCACTTGGTGGCCAGCTGGGTGGTCTCGGTTCTCCGACTCAGCGAAGGTTCGGCGGTGGGGTCGAGGGTGTGGTGGGTTTCCGCCTGGCAAGCGTTCTCCGGAGGTGAGGTGGGGGAGAGGGTACACGGGGTAGGGGGGTACGAAGGGAAAGGAAGGACAGGTGTAAGGGGAGTTAGGGGTGGCAGGAAGGGGCGGGGGGAGAGAGGGGAGTGAACGGGGAGGGTGGGGTGGATGCGGGGATGGGGGAGGGAGAGGGGTGGAGAGGGATGGGAGGGGGAGAGGGGAAGAGACTGTCGTCCCCCTCGCCCCAAACCTGCCCCTTCTTGACTCACGACGCGGCGGATGTGACTCGCCGCTCCAAAAGTCACTGCCCCTTGTCCTACCCAAGGACATTGTATGGTACACAGGCAAAAACTGAAGTCACCAACCTATCAACGGGGTTATCGGGCTCCGAACTGGAAATTCCCAGAAAAGGGCGTATGAACCGCTTCGTCGGTCACCGGCCACCGATAGGTGCGAACCTCTCTCGCTCCACTGCCTTGTGTGTAAAGGCTCGGGGTGGGACCCCCTAAACGAAATCTCCCCTACTTCGGTGTAGGCAACCGGGTAGTATCATGCCTACGTTCAACGATGCCGATGACAACGCTTTGTACCCCCGTTCTCGCTTTGTACATCTCATTGTTTATGTTGAACGGCACTATATCTGTATCAGATTGTGCAAATATAATATAATAATAATTGAAGCCGACTCATTCTCCACTAGGAAATAGTCGCACAGAACTAAAAAACTAACTACGCAGGTAACACTCTGCTATATTAATTTGCCACCGATACTGAGCTGCATGTGGAAACACGCTGGAGTCTCGATACCATTTTTATTTATTACATCAACCTATACCCGAGAAACCTGGCACGTACAGTTTATTACTGTGCCTCTCTTTGCTTGGATTCATCCTTATGCTGTCGTGCATAACAAACCTCTAATTAAAGTTTTTGCTTTATTTTTCAAATGCATTTATATATATGGATAAATGCATTCTATCGATTTATTCGACATCTTCATGTCAACATATAGGCGGCTGATCGAACAGCGTTGTCACGTTGACAAACTCTTGGAAAGTCACCAGTCAACGCTGGCCCGACTTACCAGTCAAGCGGCCGAATCGCCAGATGATCCGTCGCTGGAAAATTCCGTGAGGCAGCAACAAGAAAGTCTGGAGGCGCTCGTTTCCAGTATCACCCCTGCGGAACAAACTCAACTGGACAACCTGACTTCCAAATTAAGCAAGTACGCTTCACCATTTCTATCGCCACATTGGTTACATAATCTCTGGACGCTGAGCGTTTGATACACGAGTTCGAGTTCACTTCGTTGGTTTGATATCGTCGGTCACTGTTCACATCAGATCCAATATTCACGGTAGCCGTTCAGCGGCTATTTCGTAGGCTGAAACCGATTTATCAGCTGCAACGTAACTTTTTATATCTGTATGGAAAAAACGCTCGCGGTTCCTTTAGGGATAACTTTATCACGGAATGTATTTTTGGTTTTATTATCAAATAAGACTTGGTGTACTCTATTATTGTCAGCCTTGCCATCGTGCATTGTATTGGGGCATTTGTGTTCAAATATGCGCTCGTTTTGCTTCACGTTTATGGTTTCAATAATGCTATCTTGATGTAGACAGTGACCATGGCTGAACATTGTGAATATTTCAGGCGTTCATGTTTCTCGGAAGTAGACGTATTTCATAGGTGCTCCGTAGTAGGACAGCCATCATCTTCGGTTTGAGCCGTTTCCATAGCTCAAACTGTTTTGCTGCCAAACGTGGCCTTTTCGATTCCAAGCCATTGTAATGCTCCCTTCAAAAACCTTGTAAACATATCTCCTTACCATTTGGTTTCAGGTTGATTTTCTGTGAACAAGAAGCGCACACCGCATGGTTTGTTGCTAATTTGTATCTACGATTGCATTCCATTTGATCGGCGATTTTATTTGCTTCCTTCCAAATAAACCATTATTGTCCAACGATCGGTGTTATTGTAATTTCCGCACTTCCTGGTCGGTTCCCTCTAGGTTACTTGTCCAATCCATTTAATTCATCTGATTTGGTTGTCATCATCGATCACAGCTTATTCCAAGCTGTGCTGTTTTACTCTCCCCTTCACCAGTTTAGCCTGGTGTGAAGCTATTATTAACATCACTATTGTTCTGTTCTCTTTAGCTATCAGCTGCCTGTTCATTCCAAATTCTCATCGTCACTGGCAACAGTAACTCATTCACTTGCCAAGCATTTGTGACGTATAAATTGATGTCAACGTGCGAGTAGCGCCCTTCGCCAAGTTACGTTTATCATATTGATTGTTAATGTTAACTATATCAGTTTTATTTTGTTAGCTGGAGGAAGGCATATTCTGGCAATCACTGTCGTAAAGAATCTCTTCAGAATTTAACCAATCATAGCGTGTAGTTGATGGTATTTCGATTCTTAAGCCGTTACGCGGTGACCCAATTGCATTTCGTCCAAGGTTGGAGTGACGTTTTACACGCAAAGCCACTTTAAGTTTATTCGTCATCATGATGGATGGCATCGCACCGATAGCAAGTACTGAGTACTTGGCTGCCATACACCTATGTCACAATGCAATCCTAAAAACGAGGAAGGGTATGACCTAAAAATGTTACCTGTGGTAAACATGTGTGATGGGTATTGCTAGTTACCATTTTACGTCATCCACCGTTTTAATATAAAAAACGTCACATCAGCAGCTCTAATCGATCGACAACCTAGTGATAGGAAATTGAGGAACAACATGTTTGAGAATATTTAGAAATTGATAAATTAACGTCTGCTGGCTTTAGTTTACCGACAGTAATATTACTTCTGGGTGACTTGCGAGAACGCTTTGCAAACTTTTGGTTGGCATTTGTTTGCTCATCGTTGCACTTGCCGTGTTGTTGTTTGGTGCTTTTAATTGTCCCACAAGTGGCTCCGAATTACTCACTTGACCGATTGACTTTATTCCAAAGGAAGAATAGCCAGGATAACAACTCGGATACATGCTTAACATTCGCCACAATCTCGTGCATGTTAATTTATTTGGCGGGTCTAATTGACTTTTTGAAGGATAGGTGTTTTCCTGAAACACGTCCTTGTAGTTGATTTGTATCGGCAGCCTGCTCACGGAGTTTAGACAGAATATTGATATGGCTGTAACAGGGTGTTCGCTGTTGAATTTCAAGATTTAATCTGTGCTTTTGGTAGCATAAAACCATCGGTATCAAGAATTGGAAGCGAAGAGGCAGATGAGCTCGGATATTTAAATTTAATTTCAGTAACAAGGTTTGCGTTCCTCACATTCCACTCCTGATTTTGAGCTGTTTGTGGAGACAACAAGGCTAAATTTTGAAACAGTGGTAGACATTATATTGTGGTGCTCACATCCACATTGTTTTATTTTCCAGCTACTGCTAGATAAGAATTATCACATTTCGGAAATGCTTGATTATTTGAACGATCTAACTTTGTATGAACTCACTAGTGTAAGATCATGGCGGTCGCATATTTATTGATTGATTTTGGGCGGGAATATTCGTTTGTCCAGCATTGGACAGATTGGTAAGCTAGAGATAATTGCCTTGTAATCGATGATAAAGTGAGGTATACCCAACCTAGCTTGATTGAAATTATATATATATATATATATATATATATATTCAATCAAGATTGCGTACTAAGCATCAAACTTTTGACCTCACACCTACTCTTACAGTTCATCAAGATTGTTACGTTATTCCGTTTGATTTAAGGATTGTTGTGCCAGCGTAATCACACACCAAATTGTAATTGCAAGAAATGTGAGAACTATCGTTCAACCGAGCTCCTGTCAAAATGCCAGACTGTTTGAATAAGATGGGTTCTCTAAACAATCCCAGAATATTCTGATCGAGTTATCCGCGTTCTTACAACAGACCGATTATGTTTGATGCGTTGGGCACTTGGATGTCAAATTTCGCGGTCAGTGACCTTCACTGAAGTGTGTAATCCGGGCGTGGAATTCGATTTACTTGTGCAGCAAAATATCAGCAAACAAAGCTGCTTATTTAGACTTATTACGTCAGTTCCGCGCTACTGATTTATTTGTTCAGTGACAAATTCGAATGGTCACATATGCCACGGATTGGTGTGCTTTTGTTTTTACTTGTCTCTGCAATACGTCGATCAGACGATCAAACTAAGTACAGGTTAGCCTTGAAAGTGTTCGTGTCTCCTTTTCAAGGAGAACCCCATTCTGCCCTACCTAAGATCGCACCTTTTGTTGCTCTAATGGTGTTTGTTCTGTGCTTCAGTAGTTGGCTTTAGTTGTTTTCCTCGACAAATTTTTTGTCGCACTTTTCGCAGAAAACTTACTATTCTCAATAAATAATCAAAGTTTTACAGATTTTAAAACTAAATTAACTGTCATCAATATGCAGCAGTCGTTTGAAAGCAATAGGGTTATTAGTGTTTGCTTCGTAACGTTTCGTTTGCGGAACGAATTGCTCAAAGTCAAAGTTAAGAGGACAAATAGATTGTTCGATTAACAAGCAAGTTATCGAACGGCTTGTATTGGTTTGTTAATGGTTAACCTAATGTGCGTTCTAACACGCTGATGTGAGGTCTTGATTAACTGACACATTGGTCTTTACTTTATTTAGAACCAATAGCAATTTTCACTGTTTCAAGGCTCACTGAACCTGATCTTACTGTCTCCACCTGACGACGGCAAACAGCCAGAAACCGGTAGTGGTGTGTAAGGGATGGGGATGTGAGCAACACATTACTTTGGTCATCCATAAGCGCCTTGAGTGCTTGACCAAGAATCACTTTGTGATTCTGTGTCTGAACATCGTGGTTCGTTGTACGAACCCTATATAACAGTGGCATACAAGTATAGCTTTGTTTACCACTTTACCACTGTTTCAAAGCTCACTGAACCTGATCTTACTGTCTCCACCTAACGACGGCAAACAGGCAGAAACCGGTAGTGGTTTGTAAGGGATGGGGATGTGAGTAACACATTACTTTGGTCATCCATAAGCGCCTTGAGTGCTTGACCAAGAATCACTTTGTGATTCTGTGTCTGAACATCGTGGTTCGTTGTACGAACCCTATATAACAGGATACAAACTAATTCTGTGCCGAACGTTCAACAGTCAAAAGCGGAAGGAGGAATTTGTTGGCAACACAATAATTTACTCCGACTTTTGATGAAAAGAAATTTGTATGCAATCGGCCAGAGTAGTTTTGGGTAACGTTTCACTTCAGCCACAGAAATTACGTCATACCAAGTGTGATAGTAAGAACAGGTAACATGACTAAGTAGCATTCCAACCGCAGCCTCCGTTTTTGCCTTAACGCCGAGCAAACTATTATAAGCCTGAGAGTGCTACAATTCACGTACTCATTAGTCGACTTGCCTAATTATGATCAATGTGATTCAGGTGAACATGTTCAATGTCGATTGACACTGGCTCACATCTGTAAAAGTGAACAAAAATCAAATTTACGATTGAGTATAAGATGAATATTAGATATTTACCTTTACATCAGGGTTGAATGCTAGATCGCGGAGATCTCTACGCCATCCACTTAATGACTACAAGTCGTTCTGCTTTAGCAATCTCAACCGCTTCACACTTTGCTGTTGCTTGTATCTGGATTTGCAGTTGTAGTGATGGTGGTAGTGTGCTCAACATTATTCATGCAATGCAAATCTCGCATATACTTTACAAACGAAAGACAATCGGACAACTGCCCTAACCGAAACCAATTTTGCTAAGACATGGGAGGATTTTTTGTAGGTCGAATCAACTATGGGTTACATGGATTCACTTGTGTATACACTGGAATTTTTCATTGATCTGAAAATGTTGACTGCGGCATTCATTTGCTTCGATATTCAATTCACCAATCATTATATTTTATACTCATTTTGATATTCCGTGTCTATATGTGATTTGATGATTTTCTCTCAAAATTAGTCGCTGCGTGACGGGAATGTGAACTCCCAAAACATCATTTAGTGCTTACCTGTCGACTGTTAAAATTACGAGCTGGGTCTTGATGTGTATGAGAAAAAGGCGGCAAATACTGATACTATTGATTTTGTCTTTCTGAACAAAAATGTCAAATAATCGCATATGTTCAACAACTGTTCCTGTTAAAAAATACAGGGTAATCACAGACTTTTTAATATCCAAAATTTAACAAGTTTAGAAAACTGAAAACAGCTGCTTCAAATGTGCTTACCTTGCAGACTATCATGTCATACTCAGTTGATAATGAAATCGAAGCAGATACGCGTTTATCCATCTCCATGTGTTCACGTGAAACCTATATTGAATACCGTAAAAATTTCTTTAGATGTTTAGTATCAGGCGAAACGCAAACCGATCATTCATCAATGTCAATCTGTGAGATTGTGTTGTCATTCTCGCCCAGTTGCGTGAAAAATGAAGCCACTATCTGTGAACAACCAGATATCATCAATGTGGAATTTTCTGTCTAATTTCGCTGGAAATTCGCATTTTTGCTGATGGTATGATGGATCGGGTTTGTGTTGCACCGGAACGTCGAATATCGTTGCTTGATTTCCTCTCGTGGACTTTTGTTTGAATATAGGAGACAGACTTCTATTCGCTAACAAAATACAGCGCAATCTAATTTTTCCTAATCTTTCGATCATATGTAAAAAATGATGGCAAAGATGAAAATTTCGATGTTTACGCTTCTATGTCTGGTGTGACGGAAACTCATAACCTTCTCGCCTGGTACATTGCTCACAATCATAAAAACCTGCTTAATTCCAACCATGGATCATACATCACTCTCGGTATTAGCTGTTGCCGATATTTTTATTCTGTGCGTTTTTGTTTCCTTTGAATGCCCTTTCGGAAACTATCGTTACCGTTCCCAGCGTCGAAACATTCATTCGAAATTTGGACACTTATTTGTTGCATAACGATTTGACGATACCTGCGTATTAACTCATGGTACGTATTCAACTGGACTAAACGTGACATTGCATTATTATTTGTTATTTCTTTTTCATGAATGAATATTTACTGTGCAATAATAATTATGAAGTTATGTGCTTTTTGTGACCATAAATTCTTGAATCTGATCTGTCATAATGTTATGAATGGTTTTGAATGCTAGCTGCTTTTGCTACCACGACTCAACTTTTGGTAAAAGTAATGCAACATTCAATTGTTTCACGACTGAACCTACTTGAGATGATACTATAATGTCTTGGTTGTCAGAAAATGCCAGTAACGCAAAGTGTGAACTGCGTGCGTAGTTCCAAATTACGGTATTCATTTTCTTTTAATCTACCTAGCCAAACTTATCAAGACAGTTTGACCTAAACGTGTGATTTGCAGCAAAGGTGACATTATAATCGCCGAACAGCACTAGAGATTTTATCGGTGATACGCTTTCAACGACCGTTGTGAGAGTATGATGATTGACGTCTTTCTCAGTATGAGTTGCACAGAGCGTCACCGTACAAACTTTCACTGAAAATCGTAACGGTTTGTATTCCATGAAAATAAAGTTTTCAATGAATCGGTTGTTTATTTTTGTGTGCGGGTGCGAATAGCGCCGCTGACCCACGGCTTACGTAATCCATGTGCATATTATGTGTTATGCACGTTAATATTTATCCGCTGCAGAACCGAACGCCAGATTGTTGAGATATCCGCCCCATCCACCTTGTTCACCGCATTCGCCCCAGCCTTTGTTATTTCAACTGCCTGGGCGTGAAGTCTTTCCCTATAAGATTTCACAGCCCGTCTTATCACTTCCACATTATCAAGATCTACGCTGTGTCCACTGTCTAGCACGTGTTCAGCTGGGGCAGAATCCCGAATCAGTGATTGATATTCACTGGGATTGCGGGGTTACTTTCCTACTCGTTTTCTATGTTCGTTTACCTTAGTGCAAAGTTCTCTAGACGTTTTCCCAATGTAAACACCCGTGCAACCCTTGCATTTGATTTTGTAGATGCAGTTTGTCGCACAACCTAAAGGAGATGGTGAACAAGTTTATGCTTGAATGCCACTGTTGCATAGCGTTCGTACAACGAGCCACGATGTTGAAACAAAGAATCACATAGTGTTTCGTGGTTAACCACTCAAGGCGAACCCTATGCAACGGTGGTATTCAAGTATAACCTTGTTTACCATTTATCCACCATTTCAAGGCTCACTGAACCTAATCTTATTGTCTCCACCTGATGACGGTAAACAGCCAGAAAACGGTAGTGGAGTGTAATTTCGGGGGATGTGAGCAACACATCACTCAAGGAGATGCATTAATACGGAGAGGAGAGTTCTACCTCCCTTATATGTTACTCTAATACCCGCGTTGTTCAAGATTCGACTTATTCCTTAGGATTATTGACTGCCAATCGGTCTCGGATATTTTCAAATACTTTGATGGTTTGCATTCCAGATAAATAATCCAAATACTAATTGTCTGTGGCACTACAAGCTGGCTGGTTCCAGTCGCAACGCCTCCTTGGAGCCTTATCAGCGTCATCTATTTTCAAAAGAATGTGTCGAATTTTTTATTAGTAAGCCAGTAGCTGGAGTCCATGTCTCTTGCAAGGCAGCAAAAATTTTCTTCCAGCCGTTTAGATCATTGGAAGTGATAGCTGATGTTCGTGAAATCATCCGGAAATTAATGGGACATTAATTCGCTGATGCGGAATTATACAGTCTACATTCAGCCTTGTTCCTAATAATCAGGCACCCAATGACGATTAAAGACTCCAGTAAGGCAACACGTTGGTGACTAGTGATAATTATATTGAGGCGGGCGATAGTCGCCAATGAGTTCTGAATATCTCTTCCCTCGTCGAAATTATCACGGGTTTTTTTAGCTCTACCCAAGCGAGTCATAACTCCAGAATCTGCCGTTCCAATGCTTTTTTCCCCAAAATTAAGTTCAAGTGTCTTCTTCGTTGGTACACTGAGTTTCATGACAACATACGAACAATAGAAACAACAGGTTCGTTACATTTGTAAACAATGACATCGTAGTTGTCAGAACAAAGTTGCGTACAACTGGGAACTGCTAAACAGAGTAGAGGTATTGTGGTGCTCACATCCGCATCCCTTACACATCACTCCCGGTTTCTGGCTGTTTGCCGTCATCAGGTGGATACAGTAAGATCAGATTCAGTGATCCTTGTAACAGTGGAAAAGCGGTAAACAAAGTAGAGTGTAATATATGCGGAATTCTTTTATGATGCCCTTGGCGACAAAATTTTGACGGAGCTTAAATGTTAGTGTGCTAATGATACATTTCGTTGAAGTTTGAGTCGAATCAACATTTCACTCAATCTTCATGAAAGCGATTCTTTTCTTGATAGTTTCGCATTTGTTTGCACTTGGTAGTACTTGGTGCACTATCAAACAAATATGTGTAGCCCACACTGAATAATTACACATTTTCTTATTCAGTTGTCAATATGAGATTAATAAATGGATTTCTGTTTGCTAGGACAATGTATTGAGTCATGTAATAAAATCACACCGCTACCCGGGTGCCCCGCTTATTGTCGTGAGAGCTGGATTCTGTATGAGCGAATACAGCCCAAGTACGGTAATCGGATGTACCCATCTGGCTGGCTACCAGCATTCGCTTCTTCAAAACCCGCTGTCCGAACAGAGTCAAGTAAATTTGTGTTTTTTATAAAACTTTTGAGCATTTACGCTCACATTTTCTATTTTCTTTCTTTTTCTTTTGTCACGTCTGTCTAGCTCTGGGCAACCTAACAGTATATTAGCCCACGTGCAGTCTCTGACTGTGCGACACTTTGCCTGGATCAGGCTTGTGCTTTCACATCACTTTCAATAACTTGATTTTTGTAAACAAAATCATTTTAATTTGATTAAGGTTGATGAAATTGTATCAAAACAAACCTCTTAATGCCAAACAACTATTCCTCATAAAACGCTAAAGACATACAACGACCTGCGAACAATGCTTGCCACCTTTAATCCATCACAATGTCTGATAAAGACGCACATACTTGACATTTTGCATATGAGGTTAGAGATTGGTGCGCCAATCTAGAACACTGAAGCCAGTACCAATACCTGGCGGGATACAGCAGCAACTTCTCCAAATTGATAGTAGACAAACTGTTTCTGTCTGTTAAAATGCACGCGCACACACATGCCACTGCAGGTAGTTAATTCGAGTAATTATGTGGGAATACATTGCATTAATTATCCGTGTGTGAACTGAGCAACCTTAAATTACCTGGGAAATTGTATCGAATCTGGCGAAAAAATTGTTCTCTACTTTTATATTGAAAACACAAATGGATTATGTCGTCTTATTAAACGAAAGTTTTAATCATCAACAGTTTGAAATGCATCCACAGTAATGTGAACTTACATAGTTAGAAATCTGAGACTGCTATTGAGTATGTTTGCTAAAACTAACCTTACTTTCTGAATCAATATTTAAAAGTAAAGCGCTGAAATATAATTTGCTCTGTTGACGAACTTCGCGTGCGTCAGTCTCCTCAAGTTTTATCCGACTATCTCAACATTGAGAGGGATACACAATGAGTTGTGGTTTGTAAGGGTATGAACCGCAAACCACAACCGAACATTGGTTATTCATTTTTCACGAAAAGTTGACCAATATTGACCCTATAATTAAATAAGCGAATTGTTAATTTTGTGTTCAATGATTCCTAATTTGTAAAACGGCCCTACACATATACCGTTGTATCCCATAGAACTTGATAGTACACTCCCAGGAATATTGCTGATTGGAGTAAAAAAAATTCCAAAAGCTATTTAACATATAAATTCACACGAAATTTACCTGTACATGATTATCCGGTTGAGGTTGTATGGGAAGGTTTTACTGTGCGTTTAACACATTAAAAGGTGAAATGAGCATGGCAATATCTGATTTTCATGTTGTTAATATTAATTCTTAGATTTAAAATCCCGAAATTTTAACTGGAATTTGGGTAGGTTAATCGAGTTCTCAATCATCAATCCCTTGAGTACTAAGGAATGATTTCACCAATAGTGTTAGGCTTAAAGTAAAATGACCGTTTTAAAAAAATATGTGGTATTAATGTAACAAAAAATTCTTTATAATGAAAGGATAGATCACCCGAATCTGTTCGACTTTCACTATCGACTAAACAGAGGAGACGTTATCCTACTTTACAAAATATTTCCAAATGTTATAGAAGTTGAACATTTTATGCACTCATTCTAAAAACGTCGATATTTTGCTCAAAGTATTATTTGATTGTTTGAAAACCCGCCAAATCAGTTTGACATTTTTGACAGGTGATCGGTTCATCGGAAGAAAGAGATCTAGCTGTTGCAATGGTCTTGCAAACAACTGGAAAATTTCGGTCTAGCGGCTAACTAGATAAACAAACACTTTTAGCTCAGAGCTTAGAAGTTTGAACATAGGAAAACAGCCAGTTTGACAAAAACTACAGGATGACGCGCTATTAGGAGTAAAAGCATATAAACTTCCGAGAATTAATAGGGTCAGTCGAAGCGCATAATTGGACATAAGTTAATCGAGATTCTAAGCGAAAACGGCAACAGCTTCCGATCATACGATTTCTCCCGATAAGGCGTTCCAGCTGAAACTGATTCCAACAGAGAAACAACTATCTGATCGAGAATTTGAGATAGCAAATTTCTTTGAATATTTTTGGGTTCGTATAAAATCCTTGGGATTAGTTATCGATAAAGAGGGAAATTTAGGTGTGAAGAATATTAGGAGTCAATGTGAGCTTAATCCTTATGCATCGCTGTGTTAGTCATTGTAATTTGAGCTTTGGATATTCCCTCGTAGAATGACAAATTCTTATAAAATGATACCAACTGGTTTGTACGATGATTAATCTAGTCAAGGAACTCAATATCCCTTCACAGTTCTGTTTCCCAGGGTTGAAGTATATATTCCATGTCCGTTCGAAATTATTTATTCAATATCCGGGCTAAGCTTTCGGGCGCAAAACTTCTAAATATCCTTTTCCGCTTTAGCATACTTTGTGGTAATCCTGTTTCTCCATTAATTTACACAACACTCAGAAAATAAGATCCTTTTTTGTCGTAGCCATACGAGAACATGCATGACAAAGTGATAAGTGTAGTGTAGGGATTTGCCAAGCCGCTGCACTTGAAATTTTTCAGGATTAAAATGCAAGAATTCAAGAATTTATGGTTAAAATGTTAAGACTTTACAACACCACAAAATTACGGTATGAATGAAAATGTGAAAAATATAATAGTATACAAGGAGTAGAATATATTAAAGGGATACTCAAGAAGCTTCGTACTACGCAACAAGTTCAACCGTACCCAGCAAAAAACGACGATAAAAACAGAGTTAGACGCGCTCTTCCGTATGTGCAGAATATATCAGAAATCGCAGCTCGGGTCCTTCGGCCATTTGGAATAGAGGTCGCGCACAGACCCGTGTCAAAATTACGCAACCACTTCAACAATATGAAAGACAAAGTTGCAAAAGAAGATTGTCTACAAGATTACGTGCAGAGATTGCGAGAAAAACTACATCGGACTAACCGGCCGCAAGCTAAGCATAAGAATACACGAACACCGGTTATCTGTACGAAGGCACGACCCAAGGTCACTGATTTCAATACATGTTGATCAATTCGGACACCATTTCGATTGGGACAACGCGAGGATTTTAGCCCAAGAAAACAACCTACAAGCGCGAGAATTCATAGAAGCCTGGCACTCAACAACGACATCAATTATCCAGCACCTTCAATTGGCTACAGCCTATGGACTAATGAAAACTCGATGGACAAGAATTCAACACATGAATTCCACCAACCAACGGGAGTGATGGCGAACGGACAGACGGACCTTATAAAACCAACGAATACCAATTTGAAGTCACTTCGAAAGAAGTTCTGCTGCTGATGTCATCTAGCTTGATGACGAAACGTCCAACCATAACTACACAAGGTCGGCGAACACCATCTGAACAACATCCTCATCCTGAGCTACGTATATTATCCTCTATTGCTGAATAGCTTGACCAATATTCAACTTGTTAGACAGTTTCGTCACTTTCTATTGTTCCAATCAAACTCAACAATGGGCTCTGTATTGCAAGATTGTTTGTTATACGAACTCCAAATTATGTTACCCAGAAGCTGGGTCAAATATCCTCACCAGACGAACACAACTAGCATGAAAATGTCATGTAGTATACCGGGCATCTCACAGTACTTGCAGGTCACGACTAACTGCGAAGCGAACTCGTTTGAAAGCATACGAAATTTCGAATCTGCATTAATACTTCTGCACACACGCATTCATGAAGCTACAGAGTAGCTCTCATTGGTACAGGGTTAGGTAGTATTACAGATCAGCCCTTTGGGGAACCTCACGTAAATTCTATTTGAAAGAGTTTAACTAGCGGTGTTTAGCCAATGAGGTCATGATGACCTTCAAAAACGTAATCTCAATTAATCAACCGTTACCATTCCCAAACGAACGAGAAAATTGGCATTTCTTTTTGTATGTTTTTTCCATTTGAAATTCCAATCTGTAAACATTAGAGAGAGCTCAATCACATGTGCTCTCTCACAAGAAATCTGTACTGCCATTTCTTCATTCTAGACTCGAATAATGTTTTTACAAACCATAAATTAATGAAGTTGATCACTTGTACAGCAAGTTTTTGAATCAGACAATTTTATGCGATTGAGAATGAAAGCAATAGAAAATGGGTATATTAATACGCTCTGAACACAGCGTTAGAATGCCAAGATAGTGATTTCAATGTCTAACAATAATACAGCCCAAGGAATGTTTGTGTTAACTAATATATATTCATAGCCCAATGCTTGTTCCATTATGTAAAGCCGAAAATAATAGAGGGCAGGAACTACACGAATTAATCGATGTCTGATTGAATCATTATTAAGAACTCAACGAAAAATATGATCTTGCCTTGTGATTACATTTCACGTGATCGGCTAACTAGAAGGTATATCGGGAATGATAAGAATCCGGTAGAAGCAAACAACATTTACATGCTCGTTGATGTAAGCAAAAGGCACAACATCGTCGAAAAGTTTTGGTACAATTAAGAACATTTCGAAATTTTGGTTATGTCACGTTTCTTACAACGTATTCAACCCACTTCAATTTCGCGTTTCGGCCAAACAACAATTTCTTTCTTCCATTTGGAAAAATCGATAAACCAATTAAGTCTCTCCATTCATGTTTTCCTATAATTTAAGATGCATCGCTACTTTCGCGTGGTCTACGCACGGTAGGAAAACAAAACATGAACAAATGTTTAGCTAACCTCCATTTAATTGTTTTTCCCAACTATAATTTTTCCGAAATAAAACTTCCACCAATGAAACATTTATTAAGATTGTTATATTTGTTCACGAATTCCACAAACTCATGAATCGCGAACAACTGGTTGCACAATGTTGACTTCCTTGTGTGAACGAATTTGCTATTCCCCCAGATGGAATGATAACATCAAATCTCGGTTGACATGCTCCGCAAACATGCATGGACAACTGAAACTGAAAAGACAACGTTTGTTTTATTTCTACAAAATAAAATAAATTGCTAAGTTTGGTTTAAATCATTCGAACTTCTGGTTGTAAGCGTATATGTATTGTAAACAATGTATCTGCTCTCTAGATTATTGGTATCCTTACGTTTAACTGAATTTGAAGATGGTTTGTAGACGCCGTCAGATCGATTAGAACTTTCGTGAAATCTGGTCGAAAATCCTGGGGAAATCGGTTACAATTTTGTTTGTGTTAACATTCACTAACACGCAGCCACCCTTTGACCCTTCAAATCCCCGAACTGCACATATTAAACAAAGGTTACGAAACCTTATGTTAAGAACTACTGCGTTGGCCCCTACCTATTGATGTCTATATTTTTTAACGCACGGAACTACCGTCCATCCAAAGATTCTTTTCCCTCAGTCTGTGTCGCCATTGGGGATTATTTTGCTCCACCTATGAAGAACATGGATATGATCATACAAGTAACGATTTTTTTAATTTTTTATACGTATATCCTATGGTACTGTACAGCAATTTGCTTTTTTAACAATAAATCTTGAATCTTGAAATAT